>JAZAYU010000013.1:1753274-1920767 GCA_038501625.1 Corbicula japonica
TAGCATTTCAAAGACAGTGATGTTCAAGTAATTATAAGAATATGCATAAACTTGATGATCAAGTAAATTATTTGTATTTGTGGCACTGTTGTCTTCTCATTACGGATATATGTCTGTGAAGAAGTTGGTGGTAATGCAATGCAATGTCATAGTGAACATTTGTGCCAAGTTATTTTGAAATCCCTTCCTTCATAAAGAAGTTATAGCCCGAACAAGTAAATTCAAGTTTTAGTAACTGTGACCTTGACCTTGGACTTACAGGCATGGGTAATGTACGCAACACACTGCCTTGTCATGGTGAACATTTGTGCCAAGTTATTTTGAAAACCCTCCATTCAAAACAGTTATAGCCCGGACAAGGAAATTCTATTTTTAGTAACAGTGACCTTGACCTTGGACCTACAGGCATGGACATGGTACACGACTCACCACCTTGTCATGGTGAACATTTCTGCCAAGTTATTTCGAAATTACTCTATTCCTAACGTAGTTACGACCCTGACAAGAAAATTCTATTTTAGTAACAGTGACCTTGACCTTGGACCTACAGGCATGGGCATGGTACGGGACACACCATCTTGTCATGATGAACATTTGTGTCAAGTTATTTTGAAATCAATCTATTCCTAACAAAGTCACAGCCCGGACAAGAGAATTCTATTTTTAGTAACAGTGACCTAACCTACAGCTGGGTTAAAGTATACGGGGTTAAGAAAGGACAGCCGTCCGTCATTTATACTGCCTCTGATAAGTCACGTGACTTCCGACTTGCAATGGATGCTCTCGGTAAAGATGAAAATCAACTACAAAAATTTCGACAAAATAAATGTTAACTGCTGTCTTTTCGAAAGCGTTTCTGGTTGTTTTTGTATCGGTAAGTTTTCTTTATATCGTATACTTTAACCCAGCCTACAGGCATGGGCATGGTACGCGATACACTGCCCTGTCATGGTTAACACTTGTGTCAAGTTATTTTGAAATCCCTCCATTTATAATGAAGTTTCAGCCCAGACAAGAAAATTCTATTTTTAGTAACAGTGACCTTGACCTTGGACCTTCAGGCTTGGGTATTGTGTGGACACACTGCTTTGTCATAGTGAACATTTGTGCAAAGTTATTTTGAAATCCCTCCATTCATAACAAAGTAACAGCCCGGACAAGAGAATTCTATTTTTAGTAACAGTGACCTTGACCTTTGACCAACAGGCATGGGCATGGGCATGGTACGCGACACATCGCCCTGTCATGGTAAACATTTGTGCCAAGTTATTTTGAAATCCCTCCATTCATAACAAAGTAACAGCCCCGACAAGAAAATTCTATTTTTAGTAACAGTGACCTTGACCTTCCACCTAAAGGCTTGGGCATGTACGTGACATACCGTCTTGATATGGTGAACAATTATACCAAGTTATTCAAAAATCCAATAAGAAATAACAAAGTTACAGAGCGGACAAGATTTTGCAAGAAAATTCTATTTTTCGTAACAGTGACCTTGACCTTGGACCTACAGGCATGGGTATTGTCACGACACACCGCCTTGTTATGGTGAACATTTGTCCCAAGTTATTTTGAAATCCCTCCATTCCAAACAAAGTTTAGGGCAAAGTGTATATTTTTCTTAACACAAAAAGGGGCATAATTTGAAAAATATTGGAAGCAGGGTTATGGGTCTTTTTGTTATGATGTAGATTTTGATGGTGAAAATATATTTCAAGTTTCAAGGCAGTATCTCAAGTAGTTTTAAAGTTATAGGCAAAATGCATATTTTGCTTAACACAAAATATAAGAAACAAGATATATTCCTATTAAAACTAATGTAAATGGAAGTATCAAAGGGCCATAACTTCTGAACGGAACATGTAAGAGCAAAACCCCACCTTTATGCACAACAACATATCAGGCCAAGCATTGCGGTAAAGTTTCATCAAATTCCCAGCAGAGGTGTAGAAGGAGTTGCGTTCACAAGATATACTCCTATTAAAACTAATGTAAATGGAAGTATCAAAGGGCCATAACTTCTGAACGGAACATGTAAGAGCGAAACCCCACCTTCATGCACAACAACATATCAGGCCAAGCATTGTGGTCAAGTTTCATTAAATTCCCACCAGTAGTGTAGGAGGAGTTGCGTTCACGAGAATATCGGACGGACGGACAGGAGCAACTCTTAATGCCTGTCGCCATTTCATGGCGGGGGCATTAACACTCATGAATTTTAACAAAACCACAAAATTTGGAGCCCGCAGAAATAACCACTTATACAGTATTCATTCCAGGGGTTTAGAAGATATGAACTGGACACGAAATGCATGGTTCAAATCTTCAAACAGCTCTGGTGACCTTGACATTGAGCCGGCCATGTTGGAACATGGGTTCTGCACGTCGTCTTGATGGGGAGAACATTTGACAAAAGTTTCATGAAATTTCTTCTAGGGGCTGAACATGAAATGTGCGCGCACCGAAGGATGGACGGGAAAGACGGACGGACTGACAGACAGACGGACAGATGGACGAAGACCATTCCTATATCCCCCAGCCGATATGCAGGGGTGGGGGGGGGGGATAAAAAAGGCAGCAATGCTATTACCACAGTTGGTGCTATCTAAAATTGGATTTTAATAAAATATTATTAACACTCAAGAAATTAATTGACTGATAATATAAATCAGAACTGAAATCAAAATTTAAAAAAAAAACTTACCTTTTTATCAGAAAGCCCACTTGGAAAATACACATTCTTTCACGAAGAGAAGACAAAAATACAAAGTACAAAATCATGTTTTACACATTCTTTCATATATACACTTCTATGGGCAAACATGTAGATCCAGATCAGCAGGCACACACATGCTGTCTGATCAGAATCTACAGAGTTCACTTTGTGATATATTAGGTTATTTCTGATAAAAAAAAATGAGCAGTGTAGATCCTGATCAGACAGCACAAATGTGCCAGACAATCTTAATCTACACTGTTTGTAAATGCGATCAAATGCCTATATATAGAGTATATAAGGATAGAATGTTGTGTTCCGCGGAACACATGTGTCGCCTGCTGGCAAAAAGTTGAAATGTGGGCCTATGGTTAATCATATATAATAAAATGTTTTTATTCAAGTTGATTTCAATACTACACCACAGAACATACGAGTCACCTTAATTGTATTTTAAAGGGGAATAACTAAAAAAAATGGTGAAACCTGAGTTATCATTCTTCACCAGTTGGTATGTGCATGCACATGAAATATTCAAAGAATTAAGTGAACTGAACAAGTACTTTCAATTTTACAGGCAACATTATGTTTCATGTTAAAGTTGCATTTGAAAGGGGCATAACTCATAAAATATTCAAACAGGAGTTTTCTTTTTTTTTTGTCACCAATGTCGTTGTTCATGCAGATGATATATTCCAAGTATTAAGTGAATAGGACAAATACTTTCAAAGTTATATGCAACATTAGGTTGCATTTGAAAGGGACGTAACTCAAAAATAGTTAAACAGGAGTTATGTTGTTGTATCCGATGGTGTTGTTCATGAAGATGAAATATTTCAAGTATTATGTAAATAAAAAAGTACTTTAAAAAATATAGGCAACAAAAAGTTTCATGTTAAAGTTTCATGTGAAAGGGACACAAGTCATAAAAAGTCAAACAGGAGTTATCATTCTTGTTGTTAGTGATGACGATGTTCATGAAGATGATATATTCTGAATATTAAGTGAACAGGACAAGTACTTTTAAAGTTAATGTCAACATTAAGTTCCGCGTTAAAGTTGCATTCGAAAGGGGCATAACTAAAAAAATATTCAAACAGAAGTTATAGTTCTTATTGTAACCGATGTTGTTGTTCCTGAAGATGATATATTCCATGTTTTAAGTGAAAAGGACAAGTACTTTCAAAGTTATGAGCAACATTAATTTCATGTTAAAAGTTTAATTTGAAAGGAGCACAACTCAAAAAATATTGAAACTGGAGTTATCATTCTTGCTGTCACAGATGACGTTGTTCATGCTGACGATATATTCAAAGTATAAAGTGAATAGGATAAGTACTTTCAAAGTTATAGGCAACATTAAGTTTCACGTTTAAGTTGCATGTGTAAGGGGCATAACTCATTAAGTAGTCAAACAGGAGTTAACATTCTTGTTGTCTCAGATGGTGTTGTTCATGCAGAGGATATGTTCCAAGTATGAAGTGAATAGGACAAGTACTTTCAAAGTTATAGGCAACATTATGTTTCATGTTAAAGTTTTATTTGAAAGGGGCATAACTTAAAAAATATTGAAACTTGAGTTATCATTGTTGGTTTTACAGATGGAGTTGTTCATGCAGATGATATATTTCAAGTATGAAGTGAATAGGACAAGTACTTTCAAAGTTATAGGCAACATAAAGTTTCATATTAAAGTTCATATTAAAGTCATTTGAAAGGGGCATAAGTAAAAAAAATGAAACAGGAGTTATCATTCTTGTTCTCAGAGATGGTGTTGTTCATGCATATGATATATTCCAAGTATAACGTTAATAGGAAAAGTACTTTCAAAGATATAGGCAACATTAAGGTTCATATTAAAGTTCCATATTAAAGCCATTTGAAAGGGGCATAACTCAAAAAATACTGGAACAGGAGTTATCATTCTTGTTGTCACAGATGGCGTTGTTCTTGCAGATGATATATTTCAAGTATGAAGTGAATAGGACAAGTACTTTCAAAGTTATTGGCAACATTAAGTTTCATATTAAAGTTCCATATTAATGTCATTTGAAAGGAGCATAACTCAAAAAATACTGAAACAGGAGTTATCATTCTTGTTGTCACAGATGGCGTTGTTCATGCAGATGATATATTCCAAGTATTAAGTTAATAGGACAAGTACTTTCAATGTTATTGGCAACATTAAGTTTCATATTAAATTTGGGGGACTACCGGACAACGGCACTGCCGACGACAACGACGACGATGACGTCGCCGGACAATAGGATCCCTATGTGTCTACCTGCTATCGCAGATGACACAAAAAGTAAATGTAAAGGTAATATGTTCTAAATGTTGTTACCTTTTTGTCCTTTTGTCATTATTTTCTTGTTTAAACATGATATATTGTTATACATGTATTAAAACATTATGGAGAGGCTGGAGTTAAATTCTTCAGTTAAACAATCTAACTGCCCATCCAATCAGTCTGATCAGGATCTACACTACATATAGTTGATTTTATATTTTTTTAATTCTTAGATCAATAATTAATTTCTGTTAATCCTTGTATTTCTTAACAGAGAGCAAACATTGGTAACCATTAGAAAACATGACAAAAATATGTCACTTATAGAAAGAAAAAACACTTGCATGTTTCTTTGAAACGCATAAACAAAGTTTTAAACTACTGCAGCTCCCAATAAAAAATGCCAAAATTTTCCACCATAGCATACAATAATGCCATTCATATTCTTACACCTAGACAAGACCCCCCTGGAAGCAATTAAGTTTCAGGTCAAAGTTAATTGAAAGGTGTATAACTAAACAAGAGGGCCATTATGACCCTATATTGCTCACCTGAGTACAAAAGTACTCTCAGCTTTACCCCAGGGCCTACATTTAAATAATGCTGATAAAGGGTCTCTTCACAATACTCAACACGAAATATCTAAGGTCTAGTCGCATTAGTTTCAGAGAAAAATGATTATTTATGTTTTCCTATATAAATCAATGTAAACTAAGGAACCCTGGGGCATGGCCAATTTTGGCCCAGGGGACATAATTTGAATAAACTTGGTAGATATCCACTAGACAATGCTACATACCAAATATCTAAGCTTCAGGCATTTAGGTTTCCAGTAGGAAGATTTTTAAAAATTGCCTTTTTTACATATTAAGGGCCCCCGGGCGAAGCCAATATTGACCCCAGGGCCAACATTTAAACAATGTTGGTAAAGGGTCTCTTCACAATACTCAACACCAAATATCTAAGGTCTAGTCCTATTAGTTTCGGAGAAAAATGATTTTTCATGTTTTCCTATATAAATCAATGTAAACTAAGAGAACCCTGAGGTAGCGATAGGAACGGTAGGGGAGCTAACTCTTCCCGTTGCCCTTGTCACCGCGAATTTTCTGGTTCCGAAATGGTGTGTCTGGTTTACGCTGTTTTATGCTATAAAAGCAGTGTTATTTAACAAAAAAACTTACTGAACCAGTCTAAGGAATGTTCCATGGACGTGACCAAAAAATTTGAGGGGTAACAGATCATTGCAAATAAATTAAAAATGTAAGTAAAGTTTTCTGATATTAAATAAAAACTAATTAAAAGCTGTTTTTCACAAAAAACGGTCATATTCCCATGCTTTATACCCTTTTCAACTATTATCAATTGTATTTGCAACTTTGTTTGGTACCGTCATTCCGTAAGCTTTATTAATTTCAACCCCACTGTAATTTGTTTTCGTCCGCCGGTGTATCCATAACTTTTGACCCGGAATAATGTTGATTACGACGTAAAACTAAAAATCGGCGTAGTTGGCTCAAATTGAATATTTTGAAGCATTCCTAGTAAAACCATCGATTGTAAGTGAATTATTCAATGATCTATTAAATGCATATACGAGTATTGAAGATGAAAACAACTGATATTATGCAAAAACACGTTATTATTTTTCCCGGTGTCGAAGTATGTTTTTCCTGGGAAATTCATCCCGAAATAAATAAACGAACTATTCTTGCTGATTATTAACATATATTGTGCCAGTCAATGAATTATTTCCTGAAATATGTCATATGGTGATTTTGGTAAACGTTTGCACAACAGATTTTTGTTAGTGACCCATTTTAAATGTTTGATTGATTTAAAATTAAACTTGCAAAGTATGAACTCGACAATGCATCCCTTGTTTTCTATTTTGTTTCCCTGTTTTACGTATTTTTTGTTAAGATTTTATATTCAACCGCTATCTCTCACAACTGTCATGAGAAAGATAAGTCTATTTGCAACTTGAAATTAAGTATTGAATATTTTATTTGTTCATAAATTCATATAAATAATTAATGTTACTTTGAAAATTGCTAAACTGCTTTTCACATATTTCAGTTGATTGAAGTCCAGATGTATAGACACTAAGAAGGATGAGGAATTTAATCAGCAAGTGGATTATATGTGTTAAGTAAAGCTGTATCCAAGAACTTGAAGAAGCAGTGTAAAGCTATTGACAGTTTGCAGCTTATATATTTGAAAAAACTTCACTAAAAAATACTTTGTTGACCAGAGACAGAGACTTGTTTCATGATATGTAATGGATAATAATTAGTATTACTCATTAAAATTTGATTTATGGGAATAAAAATTGTTTATATTTTGAATTTTTATAAACATGCTTCATGAAATAGCAAATTACATCAATTTTTGAGAAAGTTATGATTCTTATGGTTTTTGCTGTCTATTTTTTGCTTATTTTGTGGGCGAAAAACGATAGTTGTTTCAGTATTTTTCTTACAAAATCATATTTTTTTCCTTAAAAATGTGATATTTTAACTGAATTTACTAATATGTATAGCTTTCAACACAAAACATTGTTTCTAATTAAATCTGTATCGATTTAAATGTTGGGAACCAAATTTTCTTATTTTAAAAAAAAAAAGTTGAAAATATCGTCCTGCTATGATGATGCAAAAGGGACCTTAACTTTGCCATTTCTTGATGAAATTTTATGAAATTTTTTTTGTTGAGTTTCTCACATGTATGGCTACATGGAAATACTATCAGGTCATTAAAAATCTTTTATTTTATTAAAGTCGTTCCTATACCTACCCGAGGCGTCACCAATTTCGGCCCAGGGGACATAATTTAAACAAACTTGGTAGAAATCCACTAGACAATGCTACATACCAAATATGTAAGCTTTAGCCATTGAGGTTTCAAGTAAAAAGATTTTTAAAGTTTGCCTTTTTCACATATTAAGGGCCCCCGGGGCGGGACAATTTTGACCCCAGGGTCAACTTTTAAACAAAGTTGATAAAGGGTCTCTACACAATACTCAGCACCAAATATCTAAGATCTAGTCCTATTAGTTTTGGAGAAAAATGATTTTTCATGTTTTTCCTATATAACTATATGTAAACCAAGAGAACCCTAGGGCGTGGCAGATTTTGGCCCAGGGGACATAATTTGAACAAATTTAGTAGACATCCACTAGACAATGCTACTTACAAAATATCTAAGCTGTACGCATTGTGGTTTGTGAGAAGAAGCTTTTTAAAGATTTCCTATAAAATTTTGACCCCAGGTAAATAATTTGAACAATCTTTGTAGAGTTCCACTAGAGGGTGCTGAATGCCAAATATCTAAGCTCTAGGCCTTGTGGTTTCAGACAAGAAGGTTTTTAAAGTTTTTCCTATACAAGTCTATGTAAAATGAAGTGACCCCTGGGGCAGGGCCAATTTTGACCCCCAGGGAAATAATTTTAACAATCTTTGTAGAGTTCCACTAGAGGGTGCTAAATGCCGAATATCTAAGCTCTAGGCCTTGTGGTTTCAGACAAGAAGATTTTTCAAGTTTTTCCTATATAAGTCTTTGTAAAATGAAGTGACCCCTGGGGCGGGGCCAATTTTGACCCCAGGGAAATAATTTGAACAATCTTTGTAAGCTCCACTAGAGGATGCTAAATGCCAAATATCTAAGCTCTAGGCCTTGTGGTTTCAGGCAAGAAGATTTTTAAAGTTTTTCCTATATAAGTCTAAATAAAATGAAGTGACCCCTGGGGCGGGGTCAATTTTGACCCCAGGGAAATAATTTGAACAATCTTTGTAGAGTTCAACTAGAGGGTGCTAAATGCCAAATATCTAAGCTCTAGGCCATGTGGTTTCAGACTAGAAGTTTTTTTAAAGTTTTTCCTTTTGGTTGCCATGGCAACCAGAGTTCTGCATGGAATTGATTTCTTTGAACAACTTTGGAAGAGCTTCATGCAAGGAACATCCGTGGCAAGTTTCATCAACTTTCCCCCAGGGGTTCAAGAGGAGATGTTGTTTAAAGCAAAAATTGACGATGCATGACGTACGACGGACACAGGGCGATCCTAAAAGCTCACCATGAGCACAAGTGCTCAGGTAAGCTAAAAAGTTAATCAGAAGTTATCATTCTCAGTGTCACAGATGGCTTTGTTAAAGCAGAAGACATACTTATAATACTCAGTAAACATAATACGTACTTTCAATGTTATAGACAACATGAAATACCATATTAAAGTCGTTTAAATGGGGCATAAGTTGAACAAGAGGGTCCATAGGACCCTGGATCTCACCTGTCAACAACTACTCAATGGTTTTAAGAGTTGTGTGCATGTTTGGTAAAATCAAGTCAAAAATTAAAAAAAAAATTAAGCTGCTATTGTGGAGAAAATGTAACTAGATGATGCTCTATACCAAATATCTAAGCTCTAGGCCTTATGGTTTCAGAGAAGAAGATTTTTAAAGATTTACTATAAACCACTATGTAATAAAACTAGTGACCCCCGGGGCAGAGCCATTTTCGACCCCAGGAGAATAATTTGAACAATTTTTGTAGAGGACCACTACATGATGACACATACCAAATACCAAGGTTCTAGGCCTTGTGGTTTTAGAGAAGAAGATTTTTTTAAGTTTTCCCTATATAAGTCTATGTAAAACAAGTGACCCCTGGGGCAGGGCCATTTTTGACCCCAGGGGGACAGTTTGAACAATTTTGGTAGAGGACCTCTAGATGATGCTGTATATCAAATATTAAGGCTCTAGGCCTTGTGGTTTTAAAGAAGAAGATTTTCATGTTTTTTCTACATAACTATATGTAAACCAAGAAGACCCTAGGGCGTGGCTGATTTTGGCCCAGGGGACATAATTTGAACAAATTTAGTAGACATCCATTAGACAATGCTACTTACCAAATATGTAAGCTGTACACATTGTGGTTTGTGAGAAGAAGATTTTTAAAGATTTCCTATATAAGTCTATGTAAAATGAAGTGACCCCTGGGCCGGGGCCAATTTTGAGCTCAGGGAAATAATTTGAACAATCTTTGTAGAGTTCCACTAGCGGGTGCTAAATGCCAAATATCTAAGCTATAGGCCTTGTGGTTTCAGACAAGAAGATTTTTAAAGTTTTTCCTATATAAGTCTATATAAAATGAAGTGACCCCTGGGGCGGGGCAAATTTTGATCCCAGGGAAATAATATGAACCATCTTTGTAGAGTTCCACTAGAGGGTGCTAAATGCCAAATATCTAAGCTCTAGGCCTTGTGGTTTCAGACAAGAAGATTTTTAAAGTTTTTCCTATATAAGTCTATATAAAATGAAGTGACCCCTTGGGCGGGGCCAATTTTGACCCCAGGGAAATAATTTGAACAATCTTTGTAGAGTTCCACTAGAGGGTGCTAAATGCCAAATATCTAAGCTGTAGGCCTTGTGGTTTCAGACAAGAAGATTTTTAAAGTTTTCCTATACAAGTCTATGTAAAATGAAGTGACACCTGGGGCGGGGCCAATTTTCACCCCAGGGAAATAATTTGAACAATCTTTGTAGAGTTCCACTAGAGGGTGCTAAATGCGAAATATCTAAGCTCTAGGCCATGTGGTTTCAGACAAGAAGATTTTTAAAGTTTTTCCTATATAAGTCTATGTAAAATGAAGTGACCCCTGGGGCAGGGCCAATTTTGACCCCAGGGAAATAATATGAACAATCTTTGTAGAGTTTTACTAGATGATGCTAAATGCCAAATATCTAAGCTCTAGGCCTTGTGGTTTCAGACAAGAAGATTTTTAAAGTTTTTCCTATATAAGTCTATATAAAATGAAGTGACCCCTGGGGCAGGACCAATTTTGACCCCAGGGAAATAATTTGAAGAATCTTTGTAGAGTTCCACTAGAGGGTGCTAAATGCCAAATATCTAAGCTCTAGGCCTTGTGGTTTCAGGCAAGAAGATTTTTAAAGTTTTTCCTATTTAAGTCTATGTAAAATTAAGTGACCCCTGGGGCGGGACCAATTTTGACAACAGGGAAATAATTTAAACAATCTTTGTAGAGTTCAACTAGAGGGTGCTTAATGCCAAATATCTAAGCTTTAGGCCTTGTGGTTTCAGACAAGAAGATTTTTGAAGTTTTTCCTTTCGGTTGCCATGGCAACCAGAGTTCTGCATGGAATTGATTTCTTTGAACAACTTTGGAAGAGCTTCATGCAAGGAACATCCGTGGCAAGTTTCATCAACTTTTGCCCAGGGGTTTAAGAGGAGATGTTATTTAAAGCAAAAATTGACGACGCACGACGGACACAGGGCGATCCTAAAAGCTCACCAAGTGCTCAGGTGAGCTAAAAACAGTTACATTTGTTTTAGTATACAGATGTGAAAAGAAAACAAGGAAACAGCAGTAAAATCCTTGACAAAATTCTGTAGAGTTCAAGCTTCAAGACAGTTGAATTTAACTTGATATGTATCACCCCTCTGATCCATTCATGGCAATGTCCATTTATATTATGTTAGAGTGGATGGTAAGCTTTGGATGCCCAGACCAGGATAGTATATGAAGTGTGTACATTTCAAGCCAGAAGTTTGAAATGAACAAGTCATAAGTCACAGAGAATTACAGAAGAATATATCAAATTCTGTCACTTCTACATTCATTTGTGCTATTTTTCAAACGTCTATGAGATTACCAGATCTTAAAAATTATGATTAAACAACTTGAATTTCTTGCTCGGTCTGCCCAAATTTCGGCAAAGTGTGAACAAGTGTCCACCATGACAGATAACCTAGAAAAAATCTTTGACTTACCAATAAATGTGGTCATCTCTGGTTTGTCCAATGCGATTACATCGTTACTGGGCCTAAGCGTCCGTTGTAGGATTCCAGTCACTATCGTAGAATATCACAGTATTTGCACCTGTAAGGTTCACACCAATACCTCCAGACCGTGTCGACAAAATGAATACAAAGATGCGACAATCTGCATTAAACCGGTCCATCAATTGCTGTAAACCAATGTTTTTTCAGTTAGAATTTTCTAAGTTGTATTTCAAATAACTTATAAACTTTTATAATATTATTATGGTAAACAATGTTACTGTTCAATAATTTAAACAAACATTTTCATGTTATAGTGTATGCAACCATTCAATGGCATTCAAGCATGTAAAGAACTTTCCTAAACCCAAAGGTTTTTACATATCTTCATTAATTATAGCTGGAGAAAAATGTTTTCAATGAAGCACAAGCCTATCAACACAATTCCATGGGCAACAACTTTTATATACCTGTCTTTGTTCTATTTTTGTTGTACCATCCAGCCTCAAGTATCTGTGTCCATGGTAGTTGAGAAATGCTTCCAAGATGTCCAACATCCTGGTCATCTGAGTGAATATAAGCACACGATGATCCTCTGTCTTCAACCGATGCAACAGTATGTCTAGAGTCTGTAACTTTCCTGTAATCAACATCAAAATTTCCCTATTATAATTATTAAATATATTACATATTATCTGGGGGTGTAAATTTTCAAGAACCACCAAATCAGCTACTTGTCATGATAATCAGCTGTGATAATTGTCATAATTCTTGAATCTGGAGTGCATTAACAATGCATTTATTTCACAATCTACTAGAAATTTATAGTCTGATATTCTTAAATTCAATGTCCAAAGATTTGACAAACATATAAAAATTCAAATTTATTGTTTTTTAATGATTTAATTTAGATAAAACTACATGGACAGGACCAATTTTTTTGACAACTGTAACCATCAAAACGATATCCTTTTTTCCACATAGGAAGCAAGTCACCTGTGCAATGGTTTAGTTTTTTGTAGGCCATTTTATGGAATTCAATAGTTCAGAAAAAACTTTGAACAACGAGATGGCCATATGTACTTGAAAGGAAATTTAAATTTAAGCAATGAAAAAATGCTGCAATATACAGCAATGAACAGCTTATACTCAAGCCAACTGGAAACAATTACACAACTAGCAGCTTGTCAATATATTATTGTTTGCAATCACTACTGAATGACCTGCATTTCAACAGGTGACATCCCAGCAATGACAATCAATAATCAGTTTTAAAGCGGCATTACTTCAATTTAACCCACTCGTATGAAATATTACATGTATTTGGAACTATAGGCACAAATTTGCAGCATTAGTTCGGGCTAATAAAATTTTAATTTAATAAAATTAATTTGGTTCGCGCGCCTTAAAGCGAAAGTAGGATTTCCGAAACGTCACAGAAATCGAGATCGCGCATGAAGTGTTCGCTTCGTCAAAAATCGGTGCTAAATATACCTCCGTTATATTTAGCTTCTTAAAAGTTCATTAACGATAATTTAACAATATCATTGAAAATCCCGTCTATAAGAAAGAATTGGATCGGACCTTTTGTGTTCTGTTAGAGAGTTTATATATTGGAGTCTATATGGACAAATATGATTTTTCAATAGTATATTCTTACTTAAGGTTAGGGCTGGGGTTTTAATTACCAACTCCAATAATAAGCATCAATAAACACTAACTTATTCAGTATTAGTAAGTGGTAAACAAAGTGTTAAGAGGTACCAAAGTAACCCACAGCAAAAAGTACTTCAGTTAGAAGTAGAACAACTGGTATCTTAGCAACATTGAACAAGCTGCAATAACCTCCTAACTGGCAGCAGCTGAAAAGCTGTCAACCCAGCAAAGGCAATAAACATGAACATATCCCACCAAACCACAGTGAACAGAACAGTTTGTAATGTAACCATCGCTTTTGAAAACAAACGTCCAAAAATGAATATCTGTCTCATACAATGGTTAAGAGATTTCTTTTGGCCACTTTATGTCAAGAGTCCACACAGAACACTGAACAACGAGATGGCCTTTTATGAATGAGGCATTGAATGCATTAACTCTACAACAAGGAAGACAATCTTTTACTGTGTAGATCAGGTATCTAAAGTTGTGAAAAAAAGATGCCTACCACAGTCATACTGTATCAGTTTCAACTCTGGGAACTGTACATTGAATGCATTAACTCTTCAATAAGGAAGACATTGAAAGAGAAGTTACAAATGGACAAATGTTTTACTGTGTAGGTCAGATGTATCAAAAGTTGCAACAAAAAAATGCCTACCACATACTGTCTCAGCTCTGGGAACTGGACATTCATTTTGGTACATATCTTGTGGTAATGTGCCGTCTTGGGCGATAGTTCTGTGCGGAATACTGACTCACGGAACCTTTCCTCCCGGAGGTAAGACGGTGGCGGATGAGAAACATGCATACGCACTCTTTGAGATTGCACGGGAGGGGTGACAAACACAAACCTACAAAAGCAACATAACGTGTAACAGCAGATCTGTATAATGTTGGTTTATTCTAACATCTAAACAATATTTAGGGGAATTTTCTTCATATATCTCAGGTTAAGGTGACCTGAGTACAGCTACAGAGACAGACTGGTGCATAATACTGATTCTGGAAAAAAATGACCAAACTGTGACCACTGACAAAATTTGCTCATATCAAAAAATGAAACAGTACAAATCCATGCCCACACAAGAAACACTTCTGTTGTTACTAATATTATAATAGGTCATCAGATTTAATCCAGTACCGACTTCTAAATAATAATACCACTTAACTCTTTACTCCGTACATACATCTTTATCACATGGGCAAAGAAAGCCTTCTGATCATGATCGACACTGTTTGCCTTTAGAGTTAATAGGTTATGCCACAAGCATAGATCCAGATCGGAAGGCACAGATATGCCAGCTGATCCGGATCTACACAGGCCACACGTGCCATAAAAACCATCATATATGCAGTAAAGGGCAATGCAGGTGAGCAGATCTTCAACAACCTGTACATACATATTATACCTCCATTCACAAGTGTGATGTTACATTATTATGTACTGGTAACAAGACCCACCACAATTGTAGAAAATTACACAATCACTAGATGGGCACCACACAAGCGCAGGCTTGGAGAGTTCACCTATTTGCATTAGAAAGTCATGCTCGTTGTGAAATGCGGGAGAACCCTGCATAAAAACCACCACAATATAGGCCGCACCCTCCCCCCCTTCCCCCACACTAATCAGAGCATGTTTTTTAAAGAACTAGAGAGTGAAAATAAGTGGTTTTAACATCAATGATACAATGAGACTACCCTTTCAAAACACATTTCAAGTCCTATGAGTGATCTTAATAGCAAGATTTTAATGTATTGTTATAATAAGGATGAACAGAACAATATAAAGGATATTAAGGTTCAGAAAAAGTCCACCATGGATACAATACATATGTACATTTTAATAAAATTTACTTTTGTTTTATTTTCAATATGAAAACGAGTGTGATTTTCATTTCCAATGTCAAAATTAGATTTAGACGTCCATGTTCAACAGGAATTGATCTTAGGTCTGCAACATGGGAGAAATTATGATAGAACTTGAGTCCTTCACTCCCTATACATGGGTTTTATCACATGTGAAACAAGTGTGGACCCAGATCAGTCAGCTCATCCATGCCATCTGATCTGGATCTACACAGGTCATTTCTTGGACTGAAATAAGCGAAAAAATTTAGATATGGTATAGATACAGTATAAATCCTGATCAGATGTAATGGGTGTGCCAGAAAATCTGGATCTATACTGCCACAAGTCATATCTATGAAGTAAAAGGTAAATGACACAGCTGAAATAATTTCTTTTTTCACTAATGTTCAATATACATGTAGCTTCAAGTGGTAAAACTGCAACTACAATGGAAAGACAGTGCCAAACTGCCATAAACTGTAAATTATGCCCATCACTAATGAAGATTTGGTGGCTACTGGCTATTAAAAAACCTTAACTTGAAAGTAAATAAAGCAATGTTGCCAGTTGCACTTTACTTAAAACTGGCATTGATTGGGGTACTCAACTCTGGTCAGGGCCCAAGACCAGAAAACCAAGATTCTAGACTAGTCTCAAATCTCAAGCATCTGATTGGCTGAATTGGTGACCAATCAGATGCTTGAGATTTGAGACTATTCTCCTGATTTTGTTTTATCATCCTGGGTCCAGTCCAGTAAGAGCACCAAACTGTGGTCAAGGCCTAACACAGGCACTGTTCAGAGGTCTGGCATTTGCTACTTCACTGTACTAAGTTGCCTTTATATGCCTTTTCTAGCAAGACTATATTAAGTCCTGAATCAGGGCCAGATTTGAGATTTGGTAACAGACCTCATTTGTCACTCGAGATATTTCACTGGGAGCCATTTTGGCATGCTTTGTGTATGTGCTAGCAAAGAAACACTGAATAAACACTTACTCATACCTAAATCCATTCTGTACCAACCACAAAACTGTGTACTTATCACTAACTCAATGAAATATAGATTGTTGTTAATCTATAAATTTCTGAAAGTCGAAAACCAGTGTCAAATTTTATCAAGTTTTCTGCACTTACCTGTATTACTGATGCCTCAGGGAACCTTGCTACTTGTTGAACCATCAAAAATGAACCACACACACAGAATGGCACAATAAAGGGTCTACCAATCCGCTTTCTTGCGAGGAGTCCTTATACTTTCATCACCAATGTACAAATGCTGG
Source organism: Corbicula japonica (assembly GCA_038501625.1). Classification (NCBI taxonomy): domain Eukaryota; kingdom Metazoa; phylum Mollusca; class Bivalvia; order Venerida; family Cyrenidae; genus Corbicula; species Corbicula japonica. The sequence continues at coordinate 1,769,864 of JAZAYU010000013.1, forward strand.
CTGAAAGATAGTGCAACATTAAAATTAATGTTGGATAACTTGTGCTTACCCTTTTATTTTATGGCTACACATGATATCATTTGTGAGACCAGTGCCCAAGGTTATGAAACTGAGCATGGAAACCAGTCTCAAATCTCAAGCATCTGATTGGCTGAAATGGCGACTGGTCGCCATTTCAGCCAATCAGATGCTTGAGATTTGAGACTGGTTTCCAAACTCATTTTTATAACCTTGAGCACTGTGTAGATCCAGAAAGGACTCCAGATGTGCCTAAACATCCATGGATTCTGATCTTGATCACCATTATTTGCTTCTAAGTCAGGAACTGACCTAATGGATTTAAACTTGAACAGTGTAGATCCTGATCGCATCGCATAGACATGCAGGCTCTTCTGGATCTACACTGGTCAAAGATTGGAAAGTGACATATCCCATTCATTATTTCTGCGAAATCACGTGATATTTCATTACAAGAATTTCCGCATTTTGACCTTTTAATCCATAGAAACAACTTTATTGCATTGGTAAACAGTGCAGATCCACATCAGCCTGCAAATCTGTGCCATATGATCAGGACCTATACAGTTTCATAAGGTTATTTCTGACCAAGATGAAACCAGTGCAGTTCCAGATCAGATGCAATGATACAACAGATATATAGACTGATCTGGATCTAGAATGTTCCAACATGATTTAAATGCATATATATATACAGTAAACTTATTGGACAAGAAAAGGATTATTTTACCTACAGAATTCATTACAGCTACTCTAAAGACACTAGCAATATACTGGGAATGTGATTTTGTGTGTTAGAGATCTTGGCCCAAGATCTTAAAACTGGGATTGAAGACCAGTCTCAAATCTCAAGGATTAAAGGATCTTACTGGCTGAAATGGTGACCAGTCACTATTCCAGTCAATAAAATGATTGAGATTTGAGACAGGACTCCAGTTTTAGAAAAGATACTCAAACATCAAAAAAAATAAGAAGACACATTTCTGTCAGGCCTTAGGACAATTAGAAAATGATTTGGGGGACCAACATTGTGTGGCTTCCCATCTGAAATATACTTTATTTCACTATGAAGAACAGTCTGCAGTATACATGCAGTATACATGATTTAAATTTTACATTTGCTATGGAAGATAGTGCACTGTCCACTGAGTTTAAAGTTTTTAATTTTATTTTTTTTTATTCTTATCACTATTATTATAAGCATTATAACTGCAAAGAATTTTTAATAAACAAAACATCACAAGTACCAGAACAGAACAGAACAGAACATTTCTTTTATTACTCCCAGGTATTTACATACAACATGGGGGAGAACAACAAAAATAATTTATGAATAATATTGATTTGTGGTTACCGGTCAATAATTTGTTTGTCACAGTCATGGTAACAAAAGTATAATAAGAAAACTTAAAAAAAAAAAACAGAAATAATTCATGGAAGAAAGAAAGAAAAAAGTAGCAACAAATTAAAACAGCATATAGTGCATTATCGACAACTTGACAGTCACATGACACTGGCCTTATATTAAACATCGTCCATTTGGCGAGCACTTTTACGGGTTTGATTTGCCTTATACATTTCGTGAAGTTCACACTTGAAAAATATTCAAATCGCTAGTATGCGATATAATCACACTTGTTTATTTAAGCATAATATCACATGACTGTCAGATTATCTATTATCATTAATAAATTTACAAGGTATAAGAGTTATGTATCATTACACAGTTGCTTGGTGTGCGGGCAGTAATACCGAGGACTGCTACGCGCCTGTATTAGATGTGCGACAAATGTTTACACAAGCGTTACTCGCTTATAAAAACATATTTCATTCATTCATTCATCTTTATAAAAACATAGACTGGTCAGTCAATGAAAATTCCTGTCTAGGTCAGGAGACAAGGTAAGCAGACATTTACACAATATAAATTCAATTCGGCACGAGAAATAACATCGTAGTTAATTAATCTGTTGAGCATGTGATTGTTTATGGTTCATTTAGCAAATACAAGTTTATGTAGTGTTAAAATTATTGATCAGGGGAGGAGCGGAGCCATTGGTATTCATGAACGGAATTTTTTCATAATAACTCTAATAAATTTACACAGATTTAGTAGAACGTGCTGGGATGTTGACGATAATAGGGTTTCAAGAGTTCTATCATAATGTCTTATGTTTAGCGGATCTAGATATCGTTCACGTTCTTGTTGGAAGAAAGGGCAGTCGATCAAATAATGGTGCTCACAAGCGACGGATCCACTCTGGCATAATTCGCAGATCCTGTCTTCAAAAGGTGTGCCATCGTAACGTCCCGTTTCTACTGGAAGTTTGTGGTTTGCGGTACGGAAATTACATAAGGTAAGATAATCGTGTTCTTGTAACATTTTAAAATACATTTCCATTTCATGGTTTTCTTTAAAACTGCAATAAATACGGCCCTTGTTCCGAAGTACTGGATAAAAAGATCAGAGCTTTTGTTTTATCACTCAATTTATAATTTTTTAATTTTCCATTTTGCATCTGATTTATTTTTTATTAACACCTTTGTAAAGTACTTAAACAATCAAATATGCAATAAATTATCAACACCTTTTAAAACAACTGCCATGAAACAATATTTTTCCTTTCATGTGTTGTAAAAATAATTGTTTAATCCATATTCTCTCCTCATTAAAGGAATCCAATTTAATTCCAACTGTGAAAACACCATTCATTTTTGTTTTTCAATTTTTACAAGTACAAATTTACAAAAGACAAGAATACATATATAAAAGGGCAAAATCGGTTCATCACATTATGCATTTAGCTTCATACCTGTAGCATTAATACATAAATAATAATCTAAAGTTACATTAAATTTTAATTAACTACAATTATCAAGTATAATACAATCTATACAGTGAGTGAGACAATGGATATGATGGTAACAAATTGCTTCTGGAGATGAACAGATATGGAAAGGCAATGGATATGATTGGAAAAATTGGTAAGATTTGTATATAATTAAAACACCCATTTTTGTGGGGTTCATAACATTTCTTCTGACAAGGACAATCGAAACATGTCCATCAATTTATTCATTGTGAGACCCCATTTATGTCTTTCAATGAAATTTGTTTGGAAAACCTGCAGAACATGTTCCTATGTTCCCAAGACTGTTTTTTTTTAAATTGGTGTTTTTGGAAAAGAAATTAATTTTTCATCATCATCATGAATTAAAGCAAATTAGGAATATCAATTTTATGCTCTGAATATTTTCTTTGTTGGTACCTATACATGATTTATTTTTCCATAGGAACATTTAGCAAAGGGGTTTGTTTAAAGTGCAGTAACTGTACTGTTGTGTCATGACATACCATCATAAACAGTCATCTTTTGCCACTTCATGCAATTTTTTCTGTTGAAAACATGTAAAAAATGTCTTTAAAGCAAATCTGATTTTACCAGTGAAGAATATTTCTCACTTGTGAATTTCCAAATTATATCCTCTATAATTAAAAAAGAATTTTATGTATTATTACACTTTCCTCCATACATGTATATACACCTTTATGGCATGGGCGAACAGTGTAGATCCAGATCAGCATGCACATTTATGCCATCAGAGTCTGCACTGTTTGCTTTTTTTTATTGAATAGTTTATTTCTCATCACTGCTGATCCAGATCAGATGGCATGTCGCACATGCATAAAAACACATTTACCGTCATTGTTTGCACTTTTTTCCCAGAAATTGGCAATAAAAATTTGGGGGTGTGGCTAATACACAGGTTTGGCTGCTTATACACTTCCTTAAGCCATTTTCAGCTGTTCCATCAGGTTTGGGGTGGTGCGGCTTATACATGAGTGCAACTTATATTCGAACAATGATGGTATATGGAGGAAAGGGTTAATTAAAAAAGAGTTAAAAAGGACTTTATCTATTTTTATTAAATTCACAATTTTTTCAGTTGTTGAGATAAACCAGGTGACAAGACAAAGCCAAAGTCTGGGGTACAGGTACAGTGACCTTGACATCCTGTTAGCTAGACTAGCCACACTGAATGGTGTAAGGATCATGTATGAGGAGTACAGGTATTCTATTTTTATATCCACATGAAATTATTCTATTTTTATATACACATGAAATTATTCTATTTTTATATCCACATGAAATTATTCTATTTTTATATACACATGAAATTATTCTATTTTTATATCCACATGAAATTATTCTATTTTTATATCCACATGAAATTATTCTAATTTTATATACACATGAAATTATTCTATTTTATCATATACACATGAAATTATTCTATTTTCTTATATACACATGAAATTATTCTATTTTATTATATACACATATCTTCATATCTGCAAACAATGTTACTATTATTATGTAGATCCTATAAGTCATGTACATGTTTACCATCTGATCAGGATCTTTACTGTTTGCTTCTTGGTCAGAAATAAACATAAGAATCAAAACAGAGAACAGTTTAGATCCTGATCAAATAACACATATGTGACAGCTAATCTTGATCCACACTGTTCACCAAAGCCGCAAAAGCTGTATTTGTGGAGTAAAGGATAAATTCGTACCAATCACTGTGGATTTCTACTTCCATATCATTTCAGTTGTCTGTGTTCAAAACACAAGCCACAGAACTTCTGTGTACTCTGATTTATGCTTTACCCCATTTACCTCCAAAACAGTACCAGTCAACTCCGTCACTGTTCTTTCATAACATTATATTATCCATGTCATATTCATATGCCATTTATAAATCATGGATAACAAAGATGTGCCACCGGATCTGGATCTAAACGTGAAAAACATGTTAGAATACAAATATATGGACTTTATGGAGTTAAAAGTTAACCCACTTCTGCAGTTCAATGTTTTAATTTAAAAAAAGTCTTTTGATCAACAGAAATGTCATGAGAGATAAATATCTAGCAAAACACTTGCCACTGGGCAAGTTTTATATAATGAAACCAACATAATTTATAGTTTCATAAACTATTTTCTGTGCCCAGGGTTATAAAACTAAGCATGGAAACCAGTCTCAAATCCCAAGCATCTGAATCAGATGCTTGAGTTTTGAGACTGGTTTCTAAGCTCAGCTTTATAACCTTCAACCCTGTTCAGATAATATTTGGTTATTATGATAGGGCTTATATCCCATGAAGATCCAGGGCCCAAGATCATAAAACTGGAGACCAGTCTCAAATCTTAAGCATCTGATTGCCTGAAATGGCGTTGTCATTTCAGTTTATCTGATGCTTGAGATTTCAGACTGGTCTCCAATCTTAGTTTTATGAAGTTTAGCCCTGTTCATGGACCCATGTGTGAAGATCCAGTGCCCAAGGTTATAAAACTGAGCATGGAAACCAGTCTCAAATCTCAAGTATCTGATTGGCTGAAATGGCTACCAGTCGCCATTTCAGCCAATCAGATGCTTGAGATTTGAGACTGGTTTCCAAGCTCAGCTTTATAACCTTGGGGCCAGATCAGACTGCATAGTGCACAACCATGATCTACACTGTTCATAATGAAACTTATTTCTGATCAAGAATCTGACAGCGTGGATTAAGATGTGCAGGCTGATAATGCAAATCTAGATCTACACCAGCAAAACATGGGATGTTATCCATGTATACATCTGCAGCAAAAATTGCTTTAATTAATCATTTGTTGTTTTGACAGGATGCACAAGTGGAGTGAGATTGTCCAACTGAATGGTGATTTCCAAGATCTGGCTGCTAGCATTGATATAGATGACTATGCAGATCTGCTAACTGAGCAGAGAGAATTCAGGGATATTCCAATCGATTCCGATGTAACAATGAGTTACTTCAGCAGACGAGATGCTTCATTTTCTAGACTGGAGTGAACATTATGTCCATTTGTTATGATGGATTATTGAAAAGTGCTTGCTTGCTGAAAATGTAATGATTTACAATAAAGAGTTCATAAGGTGACAGTGCTGTACACTTGTAATAACTTCACTGGATCATGTGGCATAGTTACATACAATTGTGCTGGGTCATTTATCTGAGGTTGACAGAACTGTTGTATGATTATACAGGAACATAACTTCCTATAAAAGGTGACAAGATAATCACAGAGACAAAGCCACATTGCTGTATCCATTAACTACTGTAAAACTGGTTCTATTTGCGTTAGTTTTATTTTCGCTAGTATTCGCGAAACGCATACCTAGCAAATTAATAAAAACCGGGAATACATGATGATTTTTCATCTATCTGAAAATATGTATATCTGAAAACTAAATCGCGAATTCGTAAATACGCGAATACAGGAAATAGATGATTTTTTACAAAAATGCGAAATTTCGATATCACGAATTTAAAGCGTTTTACAGTATCGAATTTCCGTATTAACTTAAATGGACCTTGGTTTACTGGCAAAATGCAGAAATAGTAATGCAAGTTCCCTTGATGTTTGTCAGTATCATGTGACAGTTGTTAAGTATGATATATGTCTATTATTAAATGGAATGTAAAGATGAGAAACACTTTATTTGCCAAATGTAATATAATAAGCAACTACAGCGATATCAGTTCGTACTCGGTGAACCTGTAAGAAGGTCAGTGTGTCAGTGCAAGCTTGCACTGGACACACAGCCTGCGGATAGGGTCAGTCGGTGTATCGCTTTGGTTGCAGACGTTACATAACTATAGTTATATAAACTTAGAGACGTTATCGTTAAGTTTGTTTATAACGGTAGTTATGTAAACAGTATAGGCCTATATATACTGGAGTAGCAAGGCAGTTGCTATCCATCCATAATCCAGAGCGGGAGTATTCTATTTAGCATGTAGTGTGCGCGCAGTATTCTAGTAGCATGCTAGTGCGGCAGTCTAAGTAGCTCGTCTGAGCGACCACGACGAGGGCTCCTGGCCGACACACACTTATATTTTGTTAGGGTTCTTCTATGCGGTAGAATAACGCTACAAACGCCCTTTGTGGTGCCTAAAGACCATGGATTCGACTGGGAAAAGAAGTGTAGATCATTAAGACAGGATTCAACATGGATGTCGCGGAAGGGACGATGGAAGTACAGGTCAGTTCCTTTTGCTCTTTTGAATCGAATCTATTATGATCTTAATAGCATTAAGATTAAAGATGTTTACATACCTTTACAAGATGACCGTTGCATTGCGTCAATAATCCGTCTCAATAAAACAACAATTATAAAACCAGTGTCTGAATCATTTCGTTTGGTACAGGTTATACCTCTTCATGTACCGTATTTAAATGAAACCGCTCCAGTAAAAGTCAGTTCAAACGCATTGCACTTCACGGCATCAATGGAAGTGGAAACCGATTATTTCTTCATAAATACCGATTTATCTCAATACGTGATAATGACTGCATACGACACGTATAAATGTCTAGACCAATTACTGCCGTTCTGTGAAGTTGAAAACGGAATTGAGTCTACTTACAATTCGAAATCATGTTTAATCGCTTCTTATTTAAATCGAAAGAGTGATGTTGAAAAATATTGCCGAACTGTAGTCCATACCGCGATTTCATTGCCTAGGGCTGTTTCAGTCAGTATCAACAAATGGTTGATCTTAACAAACGTAGACAGTCAGTTCTCAGTAAAATGTCAAAATGGCTCCAGCTCCGTTGTCGTCGCTAGGTCACCTATGTATGAGTTAACGTTACAACCAGAATGTAAGGCTATTAGTGAGAGGTTGACTTTACCTCAGTATTTCTTTAAATCTCTCACTAGCGACGTTGATCATTATAACATAAATCATCTCGACTTAAGTACGTTAAATTTGTCTCTGATTTGGCAACCATTTCATTCTTCATTTCTCAACACTTCTTTCGTTACTATTCCAAAAAAGCTAAATGACATTGCGGAAGTGCCAATTGATAACTCCGGAGTCAGATGACGGCGCATTCGTTTTTAGTTCGCGTTCTTTTACATAATCATGGGTGTACTAGGCGTATGTTTAATTGCTCTAATCGTCTTCCTATTAATAAAACGTAAACTTAAACTAAAGCTCTGTGCCAAAGACATTAAACTTGATCGGGGGACGTCTGCGGGGCATGATGGTATGGCTGGACCACGTTGTTCTCCAGCTGTAAAGTACTTCCCAGTCAACGAGTCCATCACGTCGTGCCCAATCGTGCAAGCAGGGAATGACACAACTGCACCCCTGCTAGCATCAGCACCACCGAATGAGTCAATCATACGATCACTATATCCGGTGGTCGTTCGAAAATAATTTAATAATAATTTCCATAACTTCATTGTCTGGATTAACAATAATTCCATTATGTGGACTATATTATTCATTGTGTGGTCACCCTAGTGGCTTGGTTGTGGTCTAAAATCACAATCATTGTCCACTAGATGAGAAGAGGCCACCTTGGATTTCAGTCAATATCAAATTTTGTTTGAACACAATTATATTAAGTATAACATTCGTTGTTGGATTCCAGTCAAAATCAAATTTTCGTTGGACACAATTTTTATTATATTCATTGGACACAACTTCAAATCGTCGCATTCGTTGTTGGAAACATATATTGCGCGTTTATTTTGTGTATTTTCGCATATTGAGTATTTAAATGAGTTCAATCATTCGTCGTTGGATTCAAGTAAATTTCAAATTTTCGTTGGATACAATTTTTATTATATTTAAATTCATTGGACCCAACTTCAAATCGTCGCATTCGTCGTTGGAAACATATATTGTGCGTTTATTGTGTGTATTTAAATGAGTTTCAAGCATTTGTCGTTGGAAACTATATATATATATTGAGTGTGTTCCTCATAAACTTTCATTTCCTCAATTCGTCGATGGAAACAATATATATACTGAGTGTATTCCTCATAAACTTTCATTTTGTCAACCGCCGATTTACATTAAACTTTTTTTCCATATTAAATTTTGCATATTGTGTATGAAATTCAACTTTATAACTATTGCTTCATTTGCTTTTCTTATGTAAAATGTTTAATTTCTTGCGTACCATTTGAAATTCAACTTTATTACTATTGCTTCATTTGCTTTTTCTTATGTAAAATGTTTTATCTCTTGAGTACTATTATTATTAAATATACATGAATAAATAAATAACGCCAAGGAGCCTAACGTCGTGGGTAACAAACTTTTTTTTCGATTTTTTTATAAAAACAATGGAGATATTGTAATATAATAAGCAACTACAGCGATATCAGTTCGTACTCGGTGAACCTGTCAGGAGGTCAGTGTGTTAGTGCAAGCTTGCACTGGACACACAGCCTGCGGATAGGGTCAGTCGGTGTATCGCTTTGGTTGCAGACTACAATAGTTATATAACCCTAGAGACATTATCGTTAACTTTGTTATTAACGATAGCTAGGTAAACAGCTAGGGTTCTATATATATACTGGACAAGCAAGGCTCTCCAGGGCGCGCAGTATTCTATTAAGAATGCGAGTGCGGCAGTCTTAGTAGCTCGTCCGAGCGACCACGACGAGGGCTCCTGGGCCGACATTCACACTTACATTTTGTTAGTGTCTTCTATGGGGTAGCATAACGTGACACCAAATATAGAATTGGTTTGATGTTACAGATGTATTTATTTATTTTCAAATGTGCTATTGTCTTACTTTGAGTGCATAAGTAAATACATTGACATAAAACAACAACTTGTTTTGAGAGTTTAAAGAATATTAAATATATCTGAAGATACTTTTGTTATCTTAGTTTCCTTAAAAATATGCAGCATTTTAAACCAATTTTATCTTATTTCTGTTTGTGCCCATGTAAGTATAGTATTCGAATCACAGTTTTAGTGTTAACCATAGGTATCTTAACAGATGTTGCACATCCATGTATGAGCGGCCAACACCGCCAAAAATCAATAAGTTAATTTAATTTAAAGAATTTTGGCATAATTCAGACCAAACTCATTCAACTCATAGGACCATTTAACTTAATTCGATGCATTTTCATTCAATTCGGTGCAAAACTTTGCTCAGTACGACAAACTGCCAATCAATCCGAATGAGTTCCATTCAAACAAGTGCACAATGTCATTTAATTTGAAGGGAGTTCATTCAAAACAGAGTATAATAATTCAAAACAAACATCTTTGTTTTAATTCAGTATAATATCTTTTAAAACTATGAAGCAGAACAATTAATTATAGCAAATCAGGTTTTTCACTGACCAATAATCCCAATAATGACCACTTCTCCTGCATCAAAATGACCCCAAGCTCAGGATCAGGATGGGTCAGATGTGAAAAAATTCAAATTTGCTTGCATCATAATGCAAGATTTTGCATCAATTGAAATCCCTGTATTTCATCAAATTATGGCATAATTTGTAAAAATAAATGAGAGATTCCCAATTGGGGTCCACTCAACCTCTATCTGGAAAATTTTTATTAAGTTTGATGGTCTATTGGCCGAATCATTTAACAATGGGTATACCCTATCCAAAAATATCTACTAAGGGATACCGGCAGTGCAGAAAGGAAAAGTAAACATGCTTCAATTTTTCTTCAATATTCATGAAGCTTATAGTTATATAACTCAGTAGTTGGTGATTATTATGATAATATAGACATATTTTAAGTGATAGAAGCCATCAGATTATGTTGTAGAGATGTGCATTTTGCTAACATAATCACTTGAACATGTATTGCTGTTGACAGATACAGTTCAGTGTGCTAAAAATAGCTCTGGCCTCGCTATCAAATGCTCAAACTAATAAGTCATCCTATAAAGCGCCAAAAGCTTCCCAGTCAACTTTCTCAAAGAAAACGGAGGCAAATATATTGGCCATGTCGGTTGCATAAAATGTCAATTAGATCAGTCTTTTTCATTGGGATGGGACACTTCTATCAAAACCAGCTTTAAAAAAACAACAAACAAACACAAAACAAAAACAAACTGTTGAACCACCGGAAGGCAGTAATCATAATATTGGCTTGTAACGTTAAGCATAAAACGTTTCCTATCCTGGAGTCAGATAAAAAGGAATCAAGAAGTTATTAACATTTCTTGATTGGGTATTTTTTGTGGATGAAAATCTCGTCTAGATTTTCAGTGGCGGCCCGGGGAGACAAACAGTTTTGGGGGATATTTGCCTGTCTTCCCTTGGCTAGACTTGCTTTAAAGCTCGCTGGTTGTGTGTTGTGTTTCAATTGTAAAGCCTTTAAGGTGTGGTGGTGGGGTAACCTTTGGGTGACATTGGTACCTCCCTCCACCTCCAAGTATGGAGGGGAGGCCTAGGGCAGGCTATCTGCCCAGGACTGTTTTAGGGGTACGAGTGATTACGGGCATGCCCCCATACAACCGTCCACTGAAGGTGTTTGCCTAACTTGAGGGTTTACGACACTAGGTTAATCATAGGTCACTGTTTGTCAGTAACGTTTCGGCATTCAGGTCTCCCCGGGATCCAACAAAAAATCTTAAAGTAGTGAAAAATGTTCACGAAAGCTTAAATTTGTCTGTGCCAAATACTTTACTCCATTCTAGTACATAAGTCAATGTATATAAGTGTTGGACAAAAATAAAAGTGCTTATAAATTGGTCGAATGCTATTTCTTGTTGACTTTGCCAACTAACCTCGTCAATTCAATTATATTTAAACTAAAGCTGGGCTCTTGGTGTGACCTCATTTTGCCTGGAATTCCCTTCCCCAATACCAGCATTCCAATAACCACCTATTTACCAAATTGTGTCCCATCTCAAGTTATGTGTATTGCATTTAATCATCAAATGCAGAGTAAAAGAAATATACATAATCTGTAAAATGGGCAAGCAAACAACTTATCATTTTACACAAGTAAAACAACCCCTCAGACAGAATGCCCATACATGTTTACTTCATGTAAAAAAATTATTTTTATACACAACTCAAATACAATGCTGTTTACACCATACAAGCGAAACAAAACACACAATTTAGCCTGTCCAGTGCTTAAATAAACTTAGAAAAAAATGCATGTAGGTTTTGAAGATCCCTGTTCCAATCCAATAAATATTAATAATTAATAGTGTAAAATATGTCAACCACATATACACTGGGCCTAATGGAAAATAGGTCAGTTGATGCAGAATGTATGCTTTAATTTCAAATTAATCGAGAGAAAATTTTTGAAGTTTTTGTCACAAGATTAAATAAAATCATGCACCTGTCATAAAAATGATGGTCTGAGCCACATAAAAAATATGTCAGGCATATCTACAAATGTTACTAAGTACCTCTCTTGTTTAAGTTTCAAGTCAGTATCTTGAAAACTGTAGCAGTAGTTTGTGCCGCAATATTTTTAAAAAATCCTGCTGTTATACAAAAAACTTGGTTGCTGTGAACTGAATGTTGGAAAACAGATTTTGTACATGTTCACACATTATGATAGTCAGTTCTGCCAATTATTTTAAAATCCAACCATAGATGAAAATATATGGACAAAGACACAAACTATCATCAGTAAGGCCTGTATAGCAGAAAATACTAAGTTCAGAGTGTTGCTTGAGCTGGCTCTTGGAGGGAAGAACATGGGTTTTGTGTGTAGCACTATGTTATTATAATTTCTGGAGGCAAGGGTTGCAGAGCCTTTTAGTCTTCAGGCATTATTGTGTATTATATGTATTATATGTATTATGTGTATTAATTGTGTATAATTGTGTAATATCAAAGCTTATATAAAACAAGAGGGCCATCATGGCCCTATATTGCTCACCTGAGTACAAAAGTACTCTCAGCTTTACCCCAGGGCCTACATTTAAATAATGCTGGTAAAGGGTCTCTTCACAATACTCAACACGAAATATCTAAGGTCTAGTTGCATTAGTTTCAGAGAAAAATGATTATTTATGTTTTCCTATATCAATCAATGTAAACTAAGAGAACCCTGGGGGTGGCCAATTTTGGCCCAGGGGACATAATTTGAACAAACTTGGTAGATATCCACTAGACAATGCTACATACCAAATATCTAAGCTTAAGGCATTGAGGTTTCCAGTAAGATTTTTAAAGATTGCCTTTTTTACATATTAAGGGCCCCCGGGGCGGGGCCAATATTGACCCCAGGGCCAACATTTAAACAATGTTGGTAAAGGGTCTCTTCACAATACTCAACACCAAATATCTAAGGTCTAGTCCTATTAGTTTCGGAGAAAAATGATTTTTCATGTTTTCCTATATAATTCAATGTAAACTAAGAGAACCCTGCGGCGTCGCCAATTTCGGCCCAGAGGACATAATTTGAACAAACTTGGTAGACATCCGCTAGACAATGCTACATACCAAATATGTAAGCTTAAGGCATTGAGGTTTCCAGTAGGAAGATTTTTGAAGTATTCCTTTTTTACATATTAAGGGCCCCCAGGACGGCGCCAATTTTGACCCCAGGGCCTACATTTAAACAATGTTGGTAAAGGGTCTCTTCACAATATTCAACACCAAATATCTAAGGTCTAGTCCTATTAGTTTCGGAGAAAAATGATTTTTCATGTTTTCCAATACAAATCAATGAAAACTAAGAGAACCCTGGGGCGTGGCCAATTTTGGCCCAGGGGACATAATTTGAACAGACTTGGTAGACATCCACTAGACAATGCTATATACCAAATATCTAAGCTTTAGGCATTGAGGTTTCAAGTAGAAAGATTTTTAAAGTTTGCCTTTTTCACATATTAAGGGCCCGCGGGGCGGGGATAATTTTGACCCCAGGGCTAACTTTTGAACAAAATTGCTAAAGGGTCTCTACACAATACTCAGCACCAAATATCTAAGATCTAGTCCTATTAGTTTTGGAGAAAAATGATTTTTCATGTTTTTCCTATATAACTATATGTAAACCAAGAGAACCCTAGGGCGTGGCAGATTTTGGCCCAGGGGACATAATTTGAACAAATTTAGTAGACATCCATTAGACAATGCTATATAAAATATCTAAGCTTTAAGCATTGTGATTTGTGAGAAGAAGCTTTTTAAAGATTTCCTATATAAGTCTATGTAAAATGAAGTGACCCCCTGGGGCAGGGCCAACTTTGACCCCAGCGAAATAATTTGAACAATCTTTGTAGAGTTCCACTAGAGGGTGCTAAATGCCAAATATCTAAGCTCTAGGCCTTGTGGTTTCAGACAAGAAGATTTTTTTTAGTTTTTCCTATATAAGTCTATGTAAAATGAAGTGACCCCTGCAGCGGGGCCAATTTTGACCCCAGGGAAATAATTTGAACAATCTTTGTAGAGTTCCAGTAGAGGATGCTAAATGCCAAATATCTAAGCTCTAGGCCTTGTGGTTTCAGACAAGAAGATTTTTAAAGTTTTTCCTATATAAGTCTATGTAAAATGAAGTGACCCCTGGGGCGGGGCCAATTTTGACCCCAGGGAAATAATTTGAACAATCTTTGTAGAGTTCCACTAGAGGGTGCTAAATGCCAAATATCTAAGCTCTAGGCCTTGTGGTTTCAGACAAGATTTTTCAAGTTTTTCCTATATAAGTCTATGTAAAATGAAGTGACCCCCGGGGCGGGGCCAATTTTGACCCCAGGGAAATAATTTGAACAATCTTTGTAGAGTTCCACTAGAGGATGCTAAATGCCAAATATCTAAGCTCTAGGCCTTGTGGTTTCAGACAAGAAGATTTTTAAAGTTTTTCCTATATAAGTCTATGTTAAATGAAGTGACCCCTGGGGCGGGGCCAACTTTGACCCCAGGGAAATAATTTGAACAATCTTTGTAGAGTTCCACTAGAGGGTGCTAAATGCCAAATATCTAAGCTCTATTCCTTGTGGTTTCAGAGAAGAAGATTTTTAAAGTTTTTCCTTTAGGTTGCCATGGCAACCAGAGTTCTGCTTGGAATTCCATTTTTTGAACAATTTTGAAAGGGCATCACCTATGCATTATTCCTGTGAAGTTTCATCAAAATTGGCCAAGCCGTTTCAGAGAAGAAGTCGATTGAAGCAATTGTTGACGACGCACGACGGACATCAGGCGGTCACAAAAGCTCACCTTGTCACTTCGTGACAGGTGAGCTAACAACACCTGCTCGATGGACAACACAGACAACCATCTGGACGTCCAGCTAGAGCGCAGAGGCCACCCACCCGCTCCACTGGAATGCACTGCCACACACACAACCACAACCTACGCCTCCAGAGGAACCTGCACAGGACAGCCCATCACCAGTGCAGCTACCTTCTCCTTCTTCTTCAACTCCACCACAACCCCAGCAACACACTACTTTTCAATTTCTTGTTTCCCCAGTGAAGATTCAAAAGAAGAAATGCAACTCCTATCTACTCTTCAACTAGGAAGGTAAATATAGCACAAAATGGCCACTGAGTCACCAGTGCAGCTACCTTCTCATTCTTCAACTCCACCACAACCCCACCGTCTGCCGAAACATAAACAGAACAGGACACCTACTCCACCACCAATTTCTGACCAGCCAGCATTGCCAGCTCCCCTCCCAGACGGGAGGGGAGCAGAGGCCCAGGATGTAAATTTTCCCATAAAAATTATTTCATTTCAATGATTATTTTTCATTTCTTTAATTAATATCACTTAGCACTTTATTTCCTGATACTTGATTATTGCAATAGCTTCATCACAGCAGTGTGCATATTGAAGACTGAAACTTTGAAAGGCAACCAGCAGCATCAGTCTGTGTTGAATAAAATTAAAAACATTTTTTACACAAACAGGAACAGATGTGAAGGGTATGAGCAATTTTTTGAAAGCCTATAAGAAATTGTTACATGCCTATACAGCCCAAAGGAAAGAGTCAGGGAAAAGCTTCCAGAAGTATTGAAGTCGTGCCCAACAGACTACCTCAGACAGGAAGGCAAGCCATGAGAAGAAATTAAATGGTTTTTTTGTTATAATTATAAAGAAATTGTTAAAAAATGATTAAGCTTTCAGCCTTTTCTATACTTACTGCCATTGAAAACGCAACACCTTACTTTGGGAAATATGTTTAAGGTGAATAGGACAAGAACTTTCAAAGTGATAGGCAACATTAATTTTCATGTAGAAGTTGCATTTGAAAGGGGCACAACTCATGAAATAGTAGAACAGGAGTTTTCATTCTTATTGTCACCAATGGTGTTCATGAAGATATATTCCAAGTATGAAGTGAATAGGACAAGTACTTTCAAAGTTATAGGCAACATTAAGTTCAGGGTTCGACATTAAGGCCGGACCGAACGACATTTACTAGTTAATCGACGGTTCGGTCTTGTCACGTCCTAGGCTAGCTGGACCGAGTGGTTGTGTTGCAAAATTGTCATTATCTGCCCAAATATCCGGTATAATTAAGTTTCAAAAGCAAAATTAAGGTAAATCTGACAATGTTTGCCGATTCAATTTCCCTTCAGTAACTGGGAACTTTGCTGTTACTATTTTTAAACAATCTTGACATGTGTTTAACTGAATGGCTTATGTATCCAGATCAAGGCTGTGTTATCTAAAATATAATAAAACATCAAATGCCCGTATGTATACTTTATAGTCTATTTATTTCAACGAGCAACAACGAAACTAATAGACAATGACGTATCCATACGGGCATTTTCTAAGTCAAATCGAGGTATTGTTTCGGGGATTTTATGATGTCGTAATGATAATCATTCATTTTATCACCTTATTTATGTTTATTTATGTGCTCCAATGATCCGTTATACAATGATTAAACGTTATTATTGTAAAATAAAAACAACTAAAAACAAATGCTGCAAACTTACTCGCGACAGTTCCTATTCCATAAATAAATGAATTGATGGAATCCCAAGTAGTAAATCAGACTGTTTCCAGTTTTGTGTTGTTCTGACAGACGACAGTAAAATGTCAAATACGAATGATCTTTTTAATTTTGGCCATTGAAGGTCCACCTATTCATTCATACAATGCCCACCAAGCCCTTGAACGTTTGTGGCATGGGGGACAAAGGGGCAGACGTCCTGACTAATGTGTGACTATAACCTAGTAACCATGTGTAACTCATACCTAACATTTTTTGAAGTTCAGAGTTGTTAACAATAAATCATGATTGACAGTTCAGAGTTGAAGCTATTTTATATGATACTCACTGTTTCTAATTTTGGTTAGTTATTTTGTTTGTTCATGGTATATATGCATGTTTAACTTATGTACATACATCAGTGCTGTGCCCTTACAACAATCAGTGTACATTTTCAGTGTTGTAGTACCGTTTAAATGTTGGTCTAGTTCATGTTAGGTCAGGTCTAGTAGATTTTCAAAGTAACTGGACCACTGGTCCAGTTATTGAGAAAGTTAATGCCAAACCCTGAAGTTCCGTGTTAAAATTGCATTTGGAAGGGGCACAACTTATAAAATAGTGAAACAGAAGTTATCATTCTTGTTGTCACAGATGTTCTTGTTCATGAAGAAGATCTAGTCCAAATATGAAGTGAATATGACTATAATACTTCCAAAGTAATGGGCAACATTAAGTTTCATATTAAAGTCATATGAAAGGGGCACAACTCAAATAATAAGATAAATTTCTTGTGCACTGCACATCCTCTCATTGCCCTTTATCAATATTCGAAGTTACACTCATTTTCCAAACAAGGTTTTAAAGATAAATGGCTGCAAGGATTTTTTTTATTTTTTATTAAATAAAGGGCAATAACTCCCATAAGAAAACTGACTGATCCAAAAAACTTGAAGGGCATTATCACAGTATGTTGCTTCATATTTGTTTCAAGTTTCATAAAGTTCTACCAACCAGTTACCAAGAAATGCCTGCAGACGGTTAAGTGTGATGGATGGACGGAAGGACAACACACAATTTCAATGTTCACACTATCAAGATGATGAGCAGAACCCAAGTTTCAACCTGGCCAGCTCAAGGTCAAGGTCACCAGTGCTGTTTAAAGATTTTAACCTTGTATTTCGTGTCCGCCCCTTAACTTTTAAACCCCTGGAACTTTGGTCAAATGTTCACCTCATCAAGACGATGTGCAGAACCCTTGTCCCAACCAGGCCAGCTAAAGGTAAAGGTTACTAGTGATGTTTAAAGGTTTTAACCATGCATTTTGTGTCACTCCATAACTTCTAAACTGCTAAATATATTTCATGAACTGATAATTGATTAACTCCTGGAAGGAATTTTATAAAACTTGGATCAAATGTTAACCTAATTGAGACGATGTGCAGAACCTTTGTTTCAAATGTGCTGGATCAAGGCCAAGGTCACTATTGGGGGCCAAAGAATTTAGCCAAGAATTTCCTATCCACTCCTTAACTGTTTAACCCCTTGAAGGAATTTCATGAAACTTAGGGTCAAATGTCCACCTTATTGAGACAATATGCACAGCACATGTTTCAATTGTGCTGGCTTAAGGTCAAGGTCACAAGTGGAGGTCAAATGTTTTAGCAACATTGAGCTACAAGTTAAACAAGTGTTGGTAATTATATATACAAAGATCATTTTCTAATATGGATCATAATTTCACATTAAATAATGATGAGCCCAGTATTAAAAAGTTTTCATACAAAACTTGAACACATTTTTACTTTACATTTCCTTTTAAGCATCCATACATAACCTTTTCAGCATTCCCTCATGCAGAGGTAAATATTGCTGTCCTTCAGACTGCCTCATTTTCTTTTTAGAACATTTAGAATAAAACACTCAGTCGATTTTCATACGGACTTACTAAGGGCATGACGCTATGTTCATAATTGACTTGAGGAGACATAGCAAGGATCCAGTTACACTGGCACCTAAAGCCATGTTTAAGAGCTGCTCAATACAATATAGAAACATTGTCAAGTTCCATACTGACTGGAGTTTGAAGCTATGTTCCTGTTTGACATAGGAAGTCATAGTAAGGCTCCGGTTACACTGGCACCTAAAGCTATGCTTAAGAGCTGCTTAATATAAAATAGGAACATTTAGTCAAGTTCCATACTGACTGGATCTTGAAGCTATGTCCCTGTTTGACATGGGAAGTCATAGTAAGGCTCCAGTCATACTGGCACCTAAAGCTATGTTTTAGAGCAGTTCATTACTGAATTATTTAACATAGGTCAGACTTCAGTCACATTGCAGCTTTATGCTAGCAGACTGCAATAGCAACATGACAGTCTGAAGGACAGCAATATCCCCCATTCCATGAGGGAATGTTGAAAAGGTTATGGATGCTTAAAAGGAAATGTTTAGTAAAAATGTGTTGTATTTTTGCATGAAAACTTTTCACTACTGGGCTCAAAATTATTTAATGTGATAGTCCATATCAGATAATGATCGGTGTAATATTATATACCATCACTTGTTTGGCTTATTGCTCAATGTTGCCAAAACCTTTGACCTCCACTTGTGAACATGACCCTGAGCAACACAGTTGAAACATACCCTATGAACATTGTCTCAGCAAGGTGAACATTCGACCAGTTTCATGACATTCCTTCAAGGGGTTTAAATGTTATGGAGCAGATATAATTGGCACAAAATTCTGACCCCACTTGTGACCTTGACCTTAAACCAGCACATTGGAAACATAGGTTCTGCTGATGATCCAAGTTTAATAAAATTCCTTCCAGGATTTATTAGTTATTAGGGATGTGAACGAGTAGCAAAATCGGTACTCGGGTACTCGGATCTTGTTCCGATCGAGTAATCGAGTATTTGAAACTTTTCTCTAACGTAATATGAAATATCAGCTTCTATAAGTTTTAAAGATAATACCGGGTATAATTGTGCCAGACTGCCTGTCACTCACTATCGATCACTCAAGAAGATGCACAACAAATTCACAGAAAACCAAAATACCTTAATGATATTTAATCATTTTAATGCATTTTGATTATCAACTTTAAAACATAACAATCATTAATTAGCTTGTGTCACAAATTAGAACATCACCATAAAATGTACACATCTTGAAAATAGTGTATGTTCTCCACTCAGATTTTATTTCAGTTTTTCAAACTTAGATACAACAATCGCATTTGAATATGACAACACAACAAACAAAATCAAATACCGGTAAATGGCTGACAAGAGAAGCGTCGTACTTAAAATATTCAGGGATCTACGACAATTCGTCGACAGACATTTGATAGAATACGACAGTTCAAAGAATAGACATCTGGTCGAATAGACAATCGATAGAATACGACACAAAGTCGAAAAAATATTTTAACCTGCGACACTTACCGAATAATTGTGATGAGTGTTTTGTTTCGACCAAGTGTCGCATTAATTTTCAATTGCATATCAAACGGTGTTTTCCGGATCATTAATTGTCGATTTCAGGAGTAGAAAACCAACGAGAAACTGCTTATAATATGATGTTAAGGACTTAAGATCTAGACTAATACTCGACTTTTTCAATGGAATACATACAACTTCGCCTACTAGAAAAGATTTGTCTGATTAAAATAATTTTTTAATGAAATTTGTTTGTTTTGTTGTTTATTTTTCAAATAAATATTGTTCAATCAGACCCAGTTTTAAAACTAGCCATTCAACAGTTCTGGTACTTCCATTGTACATTTTATACTCCGCTTATTTTTAATTCTGGGAGTTTTCGAACACTCATCGAAAGTTTTTGACAAAATTCGACAGAAATACAATTCTATCAACTGTCCTTTCTTTAAACAGTCGCATTCTACCATGTGTCTTTTCTGTCAAGTGTCGTATTCTATCAAGTGTCTTTCGACGAATTGTCATGCACTGAATATTCAGGTGCTAATTTTCATGATTGCAAATTGTTTTTCATGATTGCAAATTGTCTGTGTTACGGCATCAAACAATAATGTCAATTAGCCGCCAATTATCGGATATGTGTGCCCCTAACTGTCATCTTGTTTATTGGAAACCAGGTGCGAGGTGTTCACAATCAATTGTCGGCGATTTGTAAGATTCCATAAAGAAAACTGTTATAAAATTGGTTGATTTTTGTTTACATTTTGTAATCGAGTACTCTAATATTTAATAAACTACTCGGGTACTCGGACATTCAACGAGTACCCAAGTACTCGAATACTCGTTCCCATCCCTATTAGTTATGAAGCAGACATGCATTACATAACTCAAACCTTTGACCACCACTTGTGACCTTGACCTTAAGCCAGCATGGTTTGATCTTGGGTATCATCATCTCTATGGTCATTTGACCAACAATTCATAAAATTCTTTCCTGAGGTTTAGAAGGAGCAGACACAAAATTCATAGTTCAAACCTTTAAACACCACTGGTCACTTTGATCTTCAGTCTGCCTGGTTGGGACATGGGTTCTTCAGATTGTCTTGATGGGGCGAACATTTGACCATAGTTTTATGGAGTTACTTCCAGGGGTTAAACAGTTTGGGGCAGACATGCAATACATGACTCAAACCTTTAAACACCACTGGGGACCTTGACCTTGAGCAGTCCAGTTTGGAACATGGGTCCTTAACATCATCTTGACTGGTTGAGCACACGACCAAAGTTTCATGAAATTCCTTGCAGGGGTTTACAAGTTATGGAGTGGACACGAAATACATGGTTCAAACCTGGAAACAACACTGTGACCTTGACCTTGAGCAGACCTGGTTGGAACATGGGTTCTGCAAATTGTCTTGATGGTGTGAACATTTGACCAATTATTCATTAAATTCCTTCCAGGAGTTGGGAAGTTATGGACCCCGATGCGAAATCTGCACATAGGCACAAATATAGGAGCAATGGAGAGATCAATGGACAAAGGTAATTCCTACATCCCTCCTACGGCTAAACGGCAGGGTTTTAAAAACAATAGAGATGTGTCCATAGGACAATTGTTGCCCCCATTCTATGTGGTCATTGTCAAAAAAGCCAATATTGTGGTCACAGTACACTTTACAGATAATCCAATCACAGTTACCTCACACTAACGTACTACTACAGGTATACATAAAGGTCAACAAAACTTATAAAGTTTAATGACTTTAGCTAATATAGTTTAGGAGTTACGTGCAACACAATATTACATTTGAACTGTACTAAAATACATAACGGGTCATAACTTTAGTTCAAAGGGACCTGGCCAGAAACAAAACAGCAAGTGCACAACTACACTTAATGGTTAACATACCTGTCAAGTTTTATGACTGTGGCTCTCATACTATTCGAGTTACATGCAACACAAGATCACATACTAAACATATTATAATGAAATTCATAAGGGGCTATAACTCTGGTTTTGATGTGAATGGCCAACGAAATCCCAGCTGCACAACTACACAATGGTCAATATACCTGTCAAGTTTCATGACTGTGGCTATTAAGATTACATGGTAAATGTATTATAGTTAAATACATAAGGGGTCATAACTCTGGTCTTAATAGGTAGAGCTGGAAAAAAATACCCAGGTGCACAACTACACAGGATGGTCAACATGCCTGTAGTTTCATGACTTTGACTTTCATACTTTTTGACTTACATGTCACAAGATTACATGCTGAATGCATTATACTTAAATGCATAAGGGGCCATAACTCTGGTCTTCACAGGCATGGCCCAAAACAAAACCCCAGGTCACAACTACACCATGGTGAACATACCTGTAATGTTTCATGAGTGTGGCTCTTATACTTTTTGAGTTAAGTGCGATACAAGTTTTGGACTGATGGAAAGACAGACTGAAGGGCAGACAAGGGCAAATCTATATGCCCCCTCTTTCAGAGTGGGGCATAAAAATTCATTAAGGGCTGTCTGCAGTTGTAATTGCACTGTCATCAATAAAAAATGTTATTAAAAATTGTTTATTTTACTTAAGTTAAGAAGATTAGATCAGTTAAGAACAAGATGTCAATGGAACCAATTGACACTTCCTGGGTTTTAGCAGATACGCAGGAATGGTGCTAAAATATACTTTATTATATCCAGTTACTTCAAAAGTCCATTACTAAGTAACACTTGTTCTTAATGCCTTGCTTATATTATCTCTGCTAACAAGTTCAGCTTCTTATATAAAAGGGTCACTGATGCTGATAAACAGTGCAGATAGGAAGGATTTTACAATATGCTTGTATGAGCAAGACAGAAGTTCCAAAACTGAAGGAACAAGGCTAGCACAGACTGCATATATCAAGGGGTCTAACCAAAAGTAAGAAGATTGATGCTCTATGTCAACCATTTCAGGGACAATGATGTCACATGACACTGGCTGGTGAAACAACACTTTTCCTTTTGTCAAAGGCTAGTTAACCCTTTCCTCCATAGATACACTTTTATTACATGGGCGAACAGTGTAGATCCAAATCAGCCGGCAAAACTGTGCCGTCTAATCAGGATCTACACTGTTCGCCCATGAATTACACCCATATCCCATGGAGTAATGGGAAAATATTTTACTATTTCAGCACAAGACATATCCCAGCCACCAGCTGACCAGCTTGTCGGTGTGGATCCAGAATGTGATGTATGTTAAAATTTCAGTCATATTGATGGGATGTGCCAGCTGATCAGGATCTACACTGTTTGCCCATGGATTACAGCCATATCCCATGGAGTAATTGGAAAATATTTTACTATTTCAGCACAAGACATATCCCAGCCATTAGATGACCAGGTTGGGCAAGGGGTTCCATCTGAGGCCGGAAACATTGGCATGGATAGAGCTAAGGACTGTGAGTGATTTGTAAAATCTGAAGCCATTAACCCTTTCCTCCATAGATACACCTTTTTTGCATGGGCGAACAGTGTAAATCCAGATCATCGGGCACATCTGTGCCGTATAATCAGGATCTGCACTGTTTGCTTCATGATATATTAGGTTATTTCTGACCAAAATGCAACCAGTGCAGATCCTGATCAGACTGCATGGATGTGCCGGTTGATCTGGATCTACACTGTTCGCCCATGGATTACAGCCATATCCCATGGAGTAATGGGAAAATATTTTACTATTTAAGCACAAGACATATCCCAGCCATCAGATGATGAGAGTAGTTGTGTAGCTGACCGGTTTGGACGAGGTGTTCAGTAACACAGAAACGTAAGTACATTATAATCAGGTATAGTATGAGCGATGATCACCAAGCTGCTAGTTTAAGACACATGCTTCTGGTCTGATTTTGTCAGTCCATCCAGTTCAAAAACGGAACAAGGTAGAGTTACAGTTCTTGTGCACTGCACTTTGAGTCATTGCCAGAAACATGCATACCAAGTTTGGAGTCATTTGAAAATATGGTGAAAAAGTTACGGTCCGGAAAAGAAATGCTCAATAAAAATCAATCAAAGGGGAATAACTAAAAAACGGAAGAAGGCAGAGTTATGGTTCTTTTGCACTGCACTTTGAGTTATTGCCAGAAACATGCATACCAAGTTTGGAGTCATTTGAACATATGGTAAAAAAGTTACGCTCTGGAGAAGAAATGCTCTATAAAAATCAATCAAAGGGGAATAATTCAAAAACAGAACAATGTAGAGTTACGGTTCTTGTGCACTGCACTTCAAGTCATTGCCAGAAACATGCATACCAAGTTTGAAGTCATTTAGACCTACGGTGACAAAGTTAGGCTCCGGACATGGAAATCCGGACATGGAAATCCGGACGCCGCCGCTGCCACCAACACGGCCGCCTCCTCCAAAGTAATCCGTATATATGTCGCCTAGTCAGGCGACACAAAAATATGTCTAACTTCTCCATCATCCCTGAAATTTTTTTTTTTACATTTTAGCATTATATCACTTTCAAAATTAATGAAAGTCTGCCATCTACATTTACTCAAATATTCTTTTTACTTTGCCGGAGCTTTATCAGGGACTTCTTGTCCAATAGAAAAGCAGTTTTTCTGCTATTAAATAAGTGAGTATTCTTGCAAACTGATTGCATTGGTTGGTTCAATAACTGTTAGACTATTATTGCATTTAGTTTGTACTCTCATTCCTACTTGTAAAGATTGTTTTTACAGACCATGCAAGATACTGAAGGTGCATCCTGATGTGTTTGATCATCTTCTCAGAAAAAAATCCAGAAACTACAGAACAGCAACTGCACACAGTGCTCTCCCATGACTTTTATGTGTATGTTACAATTCAGACATTCTCCTTCATTAGATGAAACCTTGGATGAAACATCCGTTCGTTTCAGCAGATGGGGTACCCTTCAATTCTAGTCGCATCTGCTACGAGCATAACAAGACGTGGAAGAGGACAGGGTTCTTGAGTAAGTATGGTCAGTTCAGTAGTACTGATAATAGAAAGAGAATTGCAACAGCAATGGGGGCACGGTTCCCAGAATTGCGTGAAAAAACTGCTAAGCAGTTGAAGCATTCTGTGGCCGTGGAGAAGGCCATTTATGACCATACTACTGGGGCAAAAAGATATCAGATTTGAGACCAACCTCGCATAAAAGCCATCCTTTTATCGCTCTAACCTGGATTGCTTTTGTGCGATCTCTTCAAGCATGCAGAATAATTTTTAGATCTCGTTCTTGCGATTAAAATGGTATATAAAACATGACTACTGTTCAACATATGGCGGAGATATAGGACGACGTAATGTTTAACAATAGAACAAATCCATATTCTGCATATATCAGCGTTTTTTTTCCCCAAAGGGGAATGGTTCCCCTTCCCCTACAATTGGGAAATTTTCGCGTCGTAGAAATTGGGAAAAAAAATCAGTCGCAAAATAGCCAAATTGGGATTTTTTCTTAATTCATGTAAATAAACCCTAAGGATTTTATTCAGGTTCACCAAGCATCATAAGGTCTGGTTCCTTAACAGGAAACCCTTAAGTGATGTAACTGTTATGCCAGAACAAAGTTACTGCCAATGCAATGACTACCTGTGTATGGAAAAATAATTTCCATTGGCAGGAAAAGTTTCTTTGAGGTTGCAATTAATGTGAAATGAATCTGATGAATCTGCATTTGAAATTATAATGGAAGGAGTGGGGGCAGGAGTCAGTGTCAGGTTGAGGCAATGTGTTTTTGTGCTACAGCTAGCTCAAGGATAGCTTCTGAGTGGGACTCAGTTTGGTTTCCAAATATGTCGGAAGGCTGGATTCAAGTTTAGTTTCAGTCCGATTTACAGGGGTAAGTACGGGAGGTTACTCGATACCGGTACCTATATTCATTGGTTCAAATCGCTCAGACTCGGGACTCGTCGCCAATTGCATGGGATCGATCGATATATACCCAAAATCTCACAACAAAAGAGTGCCAGTGTTCGTATTTAACGGCTTCCTTTGAATAATCACTCATTCTTTACGTTGTTTAGAAGTTTGTGAACTACTTTCAGTTTCTGAAGACTGGTCTTTGCGCTTCAATTTTATACGTAAGAATCTGTCAACTTGCAATTATTGACCGTAAACCAGTCTGAAAAAAGGAGGTGTATAAAACGCGGACCGGATCAAAGACGTCACATGTCTGTACTTTATTAAATGGTAACAACTGAGTAAGAGTCTAAATGGAGCGTTGATAAGAGTTACTCCCCTTTGAAGGTACGGTTTGTTTACGAACGGAACGAAATTTGTTGCAAAAACTCTTTTGTCAATTGGGAAATGGCACTGTTTGTTGTTGGAAACATTAGCTTTGGGGATTGGGAAAGTCCGGTACTTTAAATTGGGAAGACTCCGGTCAGCTTTGGGAATGGTACCGTTTTGCGGAGGTAGTTAAAGGAAAAAAAACTTTGTATATGCGCAATTACGGAGGCTTGGATCTGTAAAGTCTTCTAAGCTGGCCAAGCAATCCATACATGGTTAGAACCGAAATTTAAACCTTCGAAAACATGTATGTTTACCTTTAAGATATGTCTCTATTTTAAAGAAAAAAGATATCAGATCCGAGACCAACCTCGCATAAAAGCCATCCTTTTATTGCTGTTACCTGGATTGCTTTTGTGCGATCTTTTCAAGCATGCAGAATAATTTTTAGATCTCATTCTTGCGATTAAAATGGTATGCAAAACATGACTACTGTTCACAAAATGGCGGAGATATAGGACGACGTAATGTTTACCAATAGAACAAATCCATATTCTGCATATGTTCGCAATTACGGAGGCTTGGATCAGTAAAGTGTTTTAAGCTGGCCAAGCAATCCATACATGGTTGGAACCGGAATTTAAACCTTCGAAAACATGTATGTTTACCTTCAGATATGTCTCTATTTTAAAGAAAAAAGATTCGGAAACCGTGACCAACCTCGCATTAAAGCCATCCTTTAATCGTTTTAACCTGGATTGCTTTGGTGCGATCTCTACAAGTGTGCAGAATATTTTTTAGATCTCGATCTTGTGATTAAAATGGTATATAAAACATGACTACTGTGATATAGGACGACGTAATGTTTAACAATAGGAATAGTGACAGGGCCTTTGTATATGATTGGTTACGGGGCCTTTATATAGCACCAACGGGGCCTTTGTATATGATGGGTTACGGGGCCTCTGTATAGTACCTACGGGGCCTTTGTATATGATGGGTTACGGGGCCTTTATATAGTAACCCTGGGTTAAGGGTTAGGGTTAGGGGATTAGGGTTAGGGTTAGGGTATAGGCATTTTGACGAGATGGGGTTATCGCAATACTATATTATGGCTTCCGGTACAAAGGCCTTTTCATATATAATGGACTTCTGCTATAGTGGCTATTTAACCATATAAAGGCCTGTCATATTTGTCCATAAAGGCCTTTTCGTATATGGTGGCTCGTGCAAGTTTTATATGGTGGCTATCAGGGGACCCGACAACAACAACAACTCAACCTCGGTCTGGGTTACATGTATGGGTAGAGTTTTCAATTTGGAGTTCAGTCACACAGGTCAAGTGGTGACTGGGTTACGGGTTAAGTTTTTATCCAAGTCATAGTTAACCCATGTTAGTGTTTCGAAACTATATAGTGGCCTTCATGGGCTGACTATATTAAGGCCCCGTAATTCTCGCTATACAACGGACCTGTGTTAGCACTAGTAGATATATACTATATAAAGGCCTTTGACAACCATGACATCCACCTGGGTTAGGGTGTCCAGGACGCCTACCTCAGTTTTCATCAAGGACTTAGAAAAACACAAAACTACTGAAGGCCTTTATATGGGAAATTATACTTGATTACTCAAAGTCCAATTATCTGAAGGCCTTTGTACGAGAAAAAAACTCAGTAATATACAACGGCCCTCTGTAATATACAAAGGCCTTGACCGACCTTGGAGACTGATGACCCTTGAAGGCCTTTATATGGTATATTGTGCTTTATTGAAGGCTTTTATATAGTGTATTTCAGTATATAGTGAAGGCCTTTATATGGGAAATAATTCTTGATTACTCTAAGTCCAATTATCTGAAGGCCTTTGTACGAGAAAAAAACTCAGTAATATACAACGGCCCTCTGTAATATACAAAGGCCTTGACCGACCTTGGAGACTGATGACCCTTGAAGGCCTTTATATGGTATATTGTGCTTTATTGAAGGCTTTTATATAGTGTATTTCAGTATATAGTGAAGGCCTTTATATGGGAAATTATTCTTGATTACTCTAAGTCCAATCAATCTGAAGGCCTTTGTACGGCAAAAAAAGTCAGTAATATACAACGGCCCTCTGTAATATACAAAGGCCTTGATCGACCTTGGAGACTGATGACCCTTGAAGGCCTTTATATAGTGTATTGTGATTTATTAAAGGCCTTTATATATTGTGTCGTTCATTATATAGTAACCCAGGGTTGGCCATTGTATAGTAACAAATATATATGTCCCATACACAGACCTTTGGAAAACCCACAGCCTTTATATATAACGATTTTTGAGAAATGACCTTTTCAGCATGTGTCAGGGAGGGTGGTTGTGGGTTCGTGGTGACGGATCCGACCCCGAATGTTATTAGTCTAAAGATCTCACAGAGGTCATCAATCAGCCGCAATCCAGCCCCTTTTACTCCAACCCTAACGGGGTTATGGGCCCTTTAAAAGGAGGGCCCTTGCATGTGACTCCTTTCAAAGTCCTCTGTATGGTAAATCCTGTCCTTACAAAATATTCCAAGTGTAAAAATGTGGAGGCCATTGTATCGAAAAAGTCTTTATATAGTTTCTGAAAAGCCACTGTATAGAAGGCCATTGTATGGTCATTTACTCTACAAAGGCCTTCTTACCATATAACTGCTATGAATATATTCTAAGTGTAAAAATGTGGAGGCCGTTGTAAATGCAAGCCTTTATATAGTTCTGAAAACCACTGTATATAAAGGCCTTAGTATGGTGATCAAGTATACAAAGGCCTTTTACCATATAAAGGCTATGATGAAATCCTAAGTGTAAAAATGTGGAGGCCATTGTACCGAAAAGCCTTTATATAGTTCTGAAAGCCACCGTATATAAGGCCTTTGTATGGTGAGCAAGTACAATCTACTGTACAAAGGCCTTTTACCATATAAAGGCTATGATGAAATCCTAAGTGTAAAAATGTGGAGGCCATTGTACCGAAAAGCCTTTATATAGTTCTGAAAGCCACCGTATATAAGGCCTTTGTATGGTGAGCAAGTACAATCTACTGTACAAAGGCCTTCTACCATATAACGGCTATTAATATATTCTAAGTGTAAAAATATGGAAGCCTTTGTACGGGAAGCCATTGTATAGTAATCAAGCTGGCACTTTACCGTACGAAGGCTTGCTATACAAATAATTTGTGGCCTTTGTATGAGAAGGCCCTGATATAGTAACCCAGCATTCTGTTTTTAAAGGCCTTTATATAGTCATCATATACAAAGGCCTTCATTTTTGGTATTGAAAATGCTCAAGTGTAGAATTCCTTAGGCCTCTGCATATGAAGGCCTTTATATGGTAACCCAGGGTTAATCATGTTAGGGGCCTTTATGAAGTACGTCATATACAAAGGCCTTCATTTTCGGTGTTGGAAACGCCAGTGTAAAATATTTGTGGCCTTTGTATGAGAAGGCCCTGATATAGTAACCCAGCATTCTGATTTGTAAGGGCCTTTATATAGTCATCATATACAATTTGGTGTTGGAAATGTTCAAGTGTAGAATTCCTGAGGCCTCTGCATACGAAGGCCTTTATATGGTAACCCTGGGTTAATCATGGTAGGGGCCTTTATATAGTTCGTCATATACAAAGGCCTTTATTATCGGTGTTGGAAATGCCAGTGTAAGATATATCTGGGGCCTTTGTATAGTCGGGGTTTAATAATACATGTATTCATAAGATTTATTTCTCTTTATATTTTCATTGGTTTTTGATAATGATGATTGTGTTGTTTATGACGCTGATGATGATGCAGTTGCTTTTGCTGTTGTTATCTGACGATGATGAAGATTAGTATTGAGCCTTAATAAATGACATCAGATACCTATAAAATCATAAGATAAAATGTGTTGTTGTTATTAGTGTTGTTGTTGTTATTGTTGTTGTAGTTGCTGCTCTTGCTGCTGTTGTTGTTGTTGCTGCCGCTGCTGCCCAAGCGCTGCCGCTTATAGGCAACACGTAATTTATTTAAAAACAATGTAATCAGCGTCGGATGTAATATCCTGTAATACTTTACATCCGACCCTAATTGTTTTCCAATAAATGATGTCTCAACTAATATGAGGCAGGGCTCTAGTGCAAACCTCTTTTATTCAAGTAAACTTGCTCTCTTGCTAGTTACAAAGGCAAGTTTTGTTGTTCAGTTGCGCGCGCGACAGTTAAATGTGTTGTTGTTATTAGTGTTGTTGTTGTTGTTGTAGTAGTTGCTGCTGTTGTTGTTGTTGCTGCCGCTGCTGCCCGAGCGCTGCCGCTTATAGGCAACACGTAATTTATTTAATTTACGAGGCCTTCAAATGTTGAGAAGGTGGAGACCCAAAAAACGTATGTCTAGAGACCGACGCAGGTCTCGGAGTCTTATTTTTCTTTATTGAAATAGAAACATACCATAATTATTGTCACATATGTTTGTAGCTGATAAAAATGCCGTTCCAACCATGTATGGCAAGTTGGGTCACTTTAAAAGACTGTAAAGATCTGAGCCGCCGTAACTTGCCGTTATATAATAATACGGAAATTTGGCCTTGTGTAGAAATTACGACGTCTTATAACTTTGCCATTTCACAAGCAGTTTTCATGTTTTATATACCGTTCGACTCGGAATAACGAGGCCTTCAAATGTTGAGAAGGTCTAAGGAGATCGCATAAAAGCTATTCTGTGGAGACCCAAAAAACGTATGTCTAGAGACCGACGCAGGTCTCGGAGTCTTACTTTTCTTTATTGAAATAGAAACATACCATAATTATTGTCACATATGTTTGTAGCTGATAAAAATGCCGTTCCAACCATGTATGGCAAGTTGGGTCACTTTAAAAGACTGTAAAGATCTGAGCCGCCGTAA
Source organism: Corbicula japonica (assembly GCA_038501625.1). Classification (NCBI taxonomy): domain Eukaryota; kingdom Metazoa; phylum Mollusca; class Bivalvia; order Venerida; family Cyrenidae; genus Corbicula; species Corbicula japonica. Next base: position 1,801,184 of record JAZAYU010000013.1, read on the forward strand.
CTTGCCGTTACGGCAATTTTTCTTGCGACGTCTTATAACTTTGCCATTTCACAAGCAGTTTTCATGTTTTATATACCGTTCAACTCGGTAAATGATGTCTCAACTAATATGAGGCAGGGCTCTAGTGCAAACCTATTTTATTCAAGTAAACTTGCTCTCAGTTGCGCGCGCGACAGTTAATTGTGTTGGCACAAGATCATAAGACTGAGTGACGTTGCAATCTATTAATACATCGCTGCCACGAACGTTGTGCGTGATCTGTCAATTTATGAATACAAATGTGTAAGGTTAGTATCTATAAAGTTCGTTGTGCGAACAATTTACTGTTTGACGTCACCAAGCTGTCACAAAGCTGTACGGAGCGCAAAACCGTGTATATTTATAGAATAAAAGGGAACTTTTTATAGAAAATTGTAGAAGAAAAATCAGTCTTTGTCAGAATTTTAAGACGTTCAGTTCGTAATAAATAATAGAGAACATTTTTATCGTATTTTGTAGTTAGTTAGGGCTATGGGTAGAACGATACATAGCTGCCCTGTGTGCGGTGAGAGGGTCAAAAGAATGACCCCTCACATAAGGCATATGCATATGGCCGAGCTAGGTGACTCTTACAACTGCCGGCTTTGGGCAAATTATTCCCATTTAGACGGTCGCCTTCAGTACCGTGGGTTGGACTACAGGGTATGCCCTGTAGAGGGCTGCCCGGCTATTATAGCGGAAGTGACAGTACATCTGAGAAACGTGCACTGCTACAGCGGTAGCCAGGCTCGCCGAGCAGCCAGACAATCCCTTAAAGTGCGGGATATGGACTGGTCGCTGCCGTCCGCCGCAGGATCAAACCCACCTAGTCTGGTTATTGATCATGATGTGTTTGAGTATTCAGACGATGAATCACATCAACAATCATCTGGCCTGACCCACACTCAGTCTAGTTCCTCTGCCCGGCCCTCCCCCAATACCAGTCGGTCTGAGTTAGAGTTAGGGGCCCGGCCCTCCCCAAATACCAGTCGGTCTGAGTTAGAGTTAGGGGCCCGGCCCTCCCCAAATACCAGTCGGTCTGAGTTAGAGTTAGGGGCCCGGGCTTCCCGACCCATACCCCCCCGCCCGTCCAGTAAACATCCCCTATTCCCACCCCCGGTATTGAAGCGCCCCATGGCCGGTAAGTCAACGGCACAGAGTAAGTATGCCTGCCCGCCCCCTAGAATTCCCGATGGTAAATTTAGAAAGGAAGATGCTCATCGCCCTTATGGCCTCAGCGACATAACAAACAGATGGTATAATTACCTTACGTCTGATATTGGGGGAATGGCGAAGAAAAATCACGCACTTCATTACGCAAGGCGGGTAGAGAAATTTTTAAGGTTCGCAAAGAGCCATGCAAACCCGAAGAAGGCTCTAAATGTGGAAACCGTTCAGACTTTTAACGCCCAGTCCGGAAAGGGGGACTCATGGAGGAAGAATACTTATCATTTTCTGATAAATTTCTGTTCTTACCTCCAGTATACTGGAGAGGTCAGTGAGGGGTTTCGGCACACTTTTGCTGATTCTACGAAAGGTGTTCGGAGAGTGTTGGGCCGGGCGATAAGGAGGACTGCTATCAGAAAGCAGGATGAAAAACGTCCGTCACTAATACAATTCGACCCCAACGCATTTATAAATAACGAGGCTATGGTGGCGGCCATTAAACGCATGGCCGAAGGCGTGTCCAATGCCAATATAGAGGACCGCTCATTTCTGATATCTCTGATGATTGTTAATAGTGGGGCCCGTGCCAGGGCGGTGGCCGGTATGACAATACCGGAGGTCGAAGGGGCAGAGAAAGTTAAAGTTGGAAACAGAACGTCATGGGTTATCAGCGTCTTTGATCATAAGACGTCACTATCTGGAGCTTTCCAGATTCCCCTCACCCACAGGGAATATAAGGCCCTAAAAAACCTTGTGACGTATGTTAAAGCCCGACACCCTAACACGCGATATCCTTTTGTGACGGCGGAAGGCGTGCCATTCAACACAAGCAGAGTGTGCTACGAACACAATAAGACGTTGAAACGCACAGGGTTCTCAACCAAATTTGGTACATTCGGCAGTACAGATAACCGTAAACGGATAGCCACCGTTATGTCGATGCGCTTTCCGGAGTTTCGTGCACAAACTGCGAAGCAGTTGAAACACACGATGGCTGTGGAGAGGGCCATTTACGACCACGCCACCGGTGCTAAATATGCTGTTGAAATGAAGAGTATGTTGGCACCTGATTATGCTCTCAACGAGAGCGAGAGCGAGTGCTCTAGCATTGAGTCGCATAATCCCACCCCCTTACCTGCTTGCACAGCACCGAATCCGGACCCAAGCCCTGTCTCTTCACTCGACGGTTCTGTCGAACCTATAGAGGCCCATAATCCCACCCCCTTACGTGCTTGCACATTACGTGCTTCAAGGGTGGAAACAGCACCCAATCCGGATCCAAGCCCTGTCTCTTCACTCGACGGTTCTGTGCCATGCCCAGAACCGTTTGAGTATTGGTCTACAGGTACAGACGATAGCCCCACCCCATTAACTTCAACCCCTTGTCCAAAACCCATTCAGTTAGGCGAGGGTGTCAGGACGCCCATTACGACATCACCAATCCCTAGCATTCATAGTTCCGACGGTACACCTGGGTCATTTTCAGCTGGGTCCAGTGAATATAGTTATGTCTCAGAAACGCCAAAGGTTGAAGAATGGCTTTCAAACCTGCCGACAGATTTTGATAAAATAGAAGAACAATCTTGTAAATCGGTTAAGGTTGCCCAAGAATCCACAGTATTCGACAGTCTTACTGAGGTTGTCTTAAAGAGCGGAAAGACGGCAGTACGCCGTGAATGGTCGGGTTCCGCTCTTAAAGAATTCCAGCAAGACTGGAAGTTTGATATAGAGATGGCCGTCATGCTCAACAAAAAACCCACACTAAGAAGCATCCGCCTTAAACTATCAGAACAAATTCAGCTCAGGGTTAGATGGGCAGAACTAACAGAAAGCAATATTAAAGATAAGATATGGGTCGAAGCCCAAAAACTGAAAAAAATCAAAACTCAACCACCAGAATAATCAGTATAATTATTCACTGTACTACAAACTACTAGAAATATAAGAAAAAAACCAAAAAAAAAAACCAAAAAAAAAAAAAAAAAAAAGAAGGAAAAAAGATAAGAAAACGAATCATAAAACTGTTGTCGTCATTGATTTTATCTGTTACTTTAATTTCTTGTAAATAACTAATAATATGTAATTTTTGTTCTGATTTATTTTTCTTTTTTGTATATCTTGCAATTTAATCTAACTAATTATATAAACTAATCAAGAAATAGTAAAAAAAGACTAACAAAAAAATAGTACAAATCCAGTTTTTATTATTGTTAAATTTCCTGTAAATAGCCAATAACATTATTTTATATGAATCTTTTAAAATTTGTTGTACATAGTTAATGAAATACTTTGATAAATGTATATTTTGCCATAATCATGTTGTTTTTAAATTTTATGTACATAGCCTATGAAATACCTTTTGTTATTATTTAATTAAATTTTCTGTATATAACCAATGAAATACATTTTGTTATTATTTAATATTTATTTAATAAATTTTTTGTATATAACCAATGAAATACATTTTGTTATTATTTAATATTTATTTAATTAAATTTTATGTAAATAACCAATGAAGTACAGTTTGTTATGATTTTATAAATGTATATTTTGCTTAATAACATCTTGGTTTTTCTAGATTTTGTTCTGATTTTGTAAATATGTTTTAATGAATCTAATCAGTTTTCCCTTGCCAAGTCTGCTGGGCTCATCGTGCCGCAAGGGTGAACACATGAATGTCTGTAACTGTGAAAGACAATACAGATACAGACATTCATGTGGCCAACGAGCAGACACAATAAAGATGAAATTTGGGTTAGCACTGCACAGATCCCGATCAGCCGGCACATCCGTGCAATCTGATAAGGATCTGCTATGCACCAACAGCAGCAGCAACTGCATCATCAACAGCGTCAGCAATAACATAATAATCATCATGCCAAAACCCTGCCGCCGCATATTTCTGACACTAATTCATACTGGTATAATTCGACTGACATGCTTTATATTTTCAAACAGTTTTCTTTGTATATTTAACAACACATTAAACTTTCATTTACAAAAAAAATCATCAAAATATATTCAGAAATAACCCCATAATAACAATGTGAAAATGCGACGGAATATATATAGATAGATAGAGGGTAAATATATGTTACGGGGCCTTTGTATTTGATGAGTTACGGGGCCTTTATATAATAACCATGGGTTAGGGTGTTATGATGTGTTACGGGGCCGTTATATATTGCTTACGGGGCCATTGTATGTGAAGTGTTACGGGGCCTCTACATAGTACAGGGTTAGGGTTAAAATGGGTTACGGAGCCTTTATATAGTCATCATATACAAAGGCCCTTAGTTTGGGTGTTGGAAATGTCCAAGTGTAGAATTCCTGAGACTGTACTGCACTTGTCTGCACATGTCATCTTCTTCAGCCTGTTTATCAACGCCAATCCCGCTATGTACGCACCTCCGTCGCCGCCAGACCCGTCCCCAGCGTCCTCGCCCGACAGTAGTGTGTCCCGCTAGAGTTTAGTTCTTTGTTTTTTGTTGTTTTATTGTGATTTGGCTAGTTGATTCAGCCAGTGATTCCCTTGATTCGGACAATGCAATATATATATATAGAGTATTATATTAAGGGAAGATAGCTGTGTACTTACTGTTTGGACTTAGAAAATTTTGCAAGTTCGAGATTCTCCTCCAAAAACCTCCTCTCCGTCATATCAACCGTCTTTTAATAGACGGAAGTACTAAGGGATGAGATTCTCGGACTTGAAAATTTTTACAGCTTTTTCACCTCTGGACTAGTAGAACATGGTTGAGATGGAGGAGAGGAGATTTTGGGAGGAGATCATACTGGCTAGGTCCAAAGGCTACTCTGTCCTCAGCCTCTCGGACTTAGAAGAATTCTTAATACTTCTATTATAGGATTGGTATTAGAAGATTGGTATTCGCACTTTATGCATGTCAGTATTTCCTAAGTCCGAAGGCTGAGGCAGTAACTCTGTCCTTAGCCTTTGGACCTATACTCAGTACTCTATCGTCTCCCAAAAACCGTCTCTCCTCCCAGTCTCCAGCCTTTCGACTAGACAGACGATACAGAGCACAAGTTCCGTAGAGCCTCGGAAATTTCATAAGTCCAGACAGTAAGTCAGAGTTACTCTTCCTGTTATATATAAAGTATTATATTAAGGGAAGATAACTGTGTACTTACTGTTCGGACTTAGAAAATTCTACAAGTTCGAGATTCTCCTCCAAAAACCTCCTCTCCGCCATATCAACCGTCTTTTAATAGACGGAAGTAATAAGGGATGACATTCTCGGACTTGAAAATCTTTACAGCTTTCTCACTTCTGGACTAGTAGAACATGGTAGACATGGATGAGAAGAGATTTTGAGAGGAGAAATATAAATATGCCTTTACCTATAAGCCTTATCACTTCTGGACTAGTAGAACATGGTAGACATGGATGAGAAGAGATTTTGAGAGGAGAAATATAAATATGCCTTTACCTATAAGCCTTATCACTTCTGGACTAGTAGAACATGGTAGACATGGATGAGAAGAGATTTTGAGAGGAGAAATATAAATATGCCTTTACCTATAAGCCTTATCACTTCTGGACTAGTAGAACATGTATATATCCGTCTCCACATGCCCCCCCGTTTCACGAAGTGGGGGGGCATGTGGAGGCGGATATATAGAACATAGAGAGTTTATACTACAACAACAAGCCTCGTAAGGTAGAGTGTCCTCTCAATGGGTTCCGCTGCCCCCTATGTATTCCATATAGCCTGGAAACCGGTAACCGGCGAGGTATAAAAGTTTTCACCCGACCGTTCTCAGCGATCGTCCATCGTCTGGAGTCACATCAGCGAGAGAGTCAGTCTCTCCGTCTCTCTCTCTACACGCCACATAGCCGGAAAGGCACGGCCACTCTCCTACGCGTTCCATATGGCCGGTAAGTATGCAAGAGATGTGTGCCTGTTGAGCAATCACGTGACTTTGAGTAAATAGATCCTGATTGGCTGATTCGACTGCGCATGCCCATGAGTAATTCATTCTGATTGGTCGAGTTGACTGCGCATACGCGAACCCTATATAATGCGCTGTTTTCAACAGACACCGTCATTCTACACCCAGTTGTGGAGGGAGCAACATTCCGTTCGGCTCTTTCTCGGTTTGTTTGGAAGTTTAACGGGTGCTATAGTGTTTTGTGCGATATCATTCTTGGATTACTTGGATTTAACCGCATACACAAGGTAAGAAACGTTATTTTACATTTGTAAGCACATATGTATAACAATATGTTTGAGTAGAGTTTTATTCGTTCGTACACGACCTGATACGACTATGTGACATGACAAGGGACATGGTAGACATAGACGCCGTACGTTACGCATGACATGGACTGGACATGACCGTTATATGCAAAGTAGTATATATCGGTTATTGTTTCAGGATGGATGATCATGACCGGCAATGCGTTTGGTACAGCGTGGTCTTGACCAAGTTACCAGCCAATGTCAACGAGAACACAATTAGGCCCCAGGTACAGGTCTCTGACGACGAAGGGCATTTACAGTATAGAGCAGATGGTACGCCATTGACCGTATATGTAGAAGAAGTGGACATGCACAAAGTCATGACATTTATAGTGTATCGATGGAGTACGAAACAGCACGACATGGACTTATTCAGGCAAAATAAGAAAGTGCTATATTTCACCAATCAGCTCAAGAGCTTGCTGAATAACAATCCTGTGTGTGTAGCGTGGCACGATGGTGATAAGGACACAAATTGCCAGTTTACTGGCTACCACGTTCACATCATGATAGGAACGACGGTGAAAGGACCTCTGTGTGACAAGTACGATTACAGGAGACTAAAAGCTACGTGCTCTGACGCCGGCGTAGAAATAAGAAACCAGAAAATATTGTACCCAGACAACTTTTTGAGTTACCTGGTGAAGCCGCCAAGAAAACCGGCAGGAACCAACTCGACACATTTACATAATAAATATATGGAAATGGACGCAGACGAGATCAGACAGCCTGTCACGAAGAAGGCTCGCGTGGACAGACACAGCAAACAGTCTTCGTCCATCGTCACACTAAAGACTTTAATGAATAAGTACAAGACTAGCGACAAGTACGAGCTCATCAAGGCAGCGAACGACTGCGGAAACGTGACAGACGACCAGTTACTCAGGTCAATGATCCGGCATCCTAACTGGAAGAAAATGTACACGGTAGCCATTGAGGAACTGGACATAGACAATAGGCTGAATAACAAGAGCTACTATGAGCTCTTTATGGAATTTCCAACGACCATTCCGGGGAAGAAAATGCTTACTTAGCGATTGTTCCTTAAAGGTCATATACCACTAGAGTAACAATAATGATAAGATGCAAAGTGTAAATTATCTGGTGCCTTTGTATGGGAAGCCTTTATATAGTAACCCTGGGTTAATTATTGGAGAGGGCCTTTAATCACATACAGAGGCCCTGATAAGAGAAAGTACATGAGCAAAGGTCAGGGCGATCTGGATCGAACATATTTCCAGGGTTAGCTTGAGAGGTCAATCGGGCGCCCTTAAGGTCAAGACCCCGCATGTCTTCGAGTAGGAGGTGAAGCACAAAAAAATTATGTTTTGCTATACAGTGGTCTTTTGGTCGTTTTGGAAGGGCCGTAACCCCGCAACAGAAGGGGGCGGACCGCCCCTCTTGGGTTTATAAAGAGAACCCAGTGGGTCCAACACGATCACGTGACCATGTGGCCGTAACCCCGTCGGCATCACCGTAAAGATGAGACAGCCACTGTATAGTACTATTTCCCAGAAAACCCAGAAGATGACCCCGCGGAGACCCCACACTTGACCAGCAGATGGGGGACGTTGACCGGAAGTCGTATACCGAGTTTGGGAGAAACTTCAATTTTTAGCCCAAAATTCAAATTTTTCTCAAATCTTCAATAGTGAATAGATAACTCCATCAGTGCCTTAGATTGGTCTAGATCTGGATCTGTAGAGGTGACTTTTATTAGGGGGACAGGCTGAGCTAACGCTATCTGTGAATGTTACCTGGACCCACCCCTACCCATCGATGACCCCTAACCCCGGCCCCTTGTCTCCCTTATCGAGAAGGCCTCTATATAGTACATCCTATATAAAGGCCCGGACAATGGCAAATTGTAGAATACCTACGGCCTTTGCATATGAAGGCCTTTATATGGCAACCCTGGGTTTATCATGTTAGGGGCCTTTATATAGCTCGTCATATACAAAGGCCTTCATTTTGGTGTTGGAAATGCCAAGTGTAGAATTCGTGAGGCCTTTGCATATGAAGGCCTTTATATGGTGAACCTGCGTTAATCATGTTAGGGGCCTTTATATAGCTCGTCATATACAAAGGCCTTCATTTTGGTGTTGGAAATGCCCAAGTGTAGAATACCTGAGGCCTTTGCATACGAAGGCCGTTATATGGCAACCCTGGGTTTATCATGTTAGGGGCCTTTATATAGCTCGTCATATACAAAGGCCTTCATTTTGGTGTTGGAAATGCCCAAGTGTAGAATTCCTGAGGCCTTTGCATATGAAGGCCTTTATATGGCAACCCTGGGTTAATCATGTTAGGGGCCTTTATATAGCTCGTCATATACAAAGGCCTCATTTTCGGTGTTGGAAATGCCCAAGTGTAATAGATCTGGGGCCTTTGTATAGTCGGGATTTAAATGCGAGTATCATATGCAAAGGCCCCGTAACCTCTGCAGTAATCTTTCAACATGAGTTTTTCCTGTGTTGTTGTTGTTTGTTTTTCATGACAACTACTTAGTGTTGTTGTTGTTGTTAGCCCCTTTATATCGCCGACACGTGAGAGCCCCGCCCCCTTTGGATTTTCCGCAACAGTGAATTTTGTGCAGAGGGCCTTTGTATAGTCCAAACCTTGGGTTCGAACCGGAACCCACGGGAAATAGTCCCATATGAAGCCACTTGGGTTTCGAAAAATTGGTCCCACACAAAGGCCCTGTGTAGAGAAAGTACATGAGCAAAGCTCAGGGCGATCTGGATCGAACATATTTCCAGGGTTAGCTCGAGAGGTCAATCGGGCGCCCTTAAGGTCAAGACCACGCCGGGCTTCGTGTAGGAGCTGACGGATTTTTTGCCATACAGTGGTCTTTTGGTCATATTTGAAGGGCCGTAACCCAGTATCAGAAGGGGGCGGACCGCCCCCCTCGGGTTTATAAAGAGTACCCAGTGGGTCCGACACGATCACGTGACCATGTGGCCCTAACCCCGTCGGCATCACGATAAATAGGAGACAGCCACTGTATAGTAGAATTTCTCAGAAAACCCAGAAGATGACCCCGGGGAGACCCCACACTTGGCCCCCTGATGCGGGACGTTGACCGGAAGTCGTACACCGAGTTTGGACGAAACTTCCATTTTTAGCCCAAAATTCAAGTTTTTCTAAAATTTCACCTTTTTGATATACAGTATTACCTAACCCTCGTTTGACCTCGATTTTTGGCCTATATAAGATGACAGGGTTAGTCTGGGTTATGCCCGGTTATGACCTTGACCCCCTTGTATCTCCGGGTACCCGTTGAGTCCGCCCACTAACCCAGTTTCCGGACAAAATGGCCGCCAAAAAACGGTTAAATTCCGTTGCCTCAGCCTAACTTATATAGTAACCCTAACCCAAACCCAAACTTGGGGTCATGACCTAGAGTTGACCTATATCTGGAGGCATCCGTAAAAAATATGCGAGGTCACGACCTTTTGACCTACTTTATTTGGACTTAGAAATTGTTGATAGCCATCATATGGAAGCATGGTGATAATTAGGGAGCTCGAGATGGGGAGCATGCACTTTTATTGGTCGATTTAATCACGTGGTATTTGCATATAATGTGCGCGCATCATATGCGTGCGCATCCTTGTAGTCAGTTGAGAAGCCATCTTGATGCTGTGCATGTGTGTTTGTTTAGAATATTTTTAGGATTATTTATGCAAGGTTAGTGTCTTTTGTTTTGTTTGAGCCACATGATCGATTGGCTGACTGAATGATTGATTGATAGATCGATGAATGATGATTAATGATGATAATTTGAGCATGCAAATCGTTCATATATAACGCAGGGAGCCATGGAATATGGAATAGCTGTGACGTCATGCATAGACTTATAGTATAGAAAATGGCGCGAAACAGAACAAAGGAATCTATTTTTAGTAACAAAGCTAACTAACCATAACCTTCTATAACCCTCTATATATTGTTATGTAAGAACATTTACTTGAACCAGATTTGAAGTTAACTCAGAACCCTTAACCTTCTACAACCTGGGTTAGGGTTAGGGTTAGGGTTGGGGTTAGTAAAATGTTATGTATAGGACTTTACTTTGGGGGCTCTGGATTCACGTATAGGCTCTCGCCTGTATGGGCTCTGGTTTGTATGTATGGGCCTTGGCCTGTACGGTCTGGGCTCTAATTTTTGCTGCCCATGGGCTCTGGAGTTACGATATGGGCTCTCAAATTTAGGTATGGATTGTGGGCGACCTATGACGTTGATCTCGACCAAACCATATGGGATGACCTCAGTGTCCCAAGATGTCCAACTTTCATATATAGGTCAAAGGTCACAGGGTTCAAATAAAAAAGTTACATAATTGGGTTAGATTTGTTTAGGAAAAACCCTTTAGAAGGGCTCTTAACCGATGGGGAGATAACTACTTGTCACATTTCATCCGGGTTATTTTTAATGGATAGTTATTGACCTGATAAGACTATACAGCTATTTTTAGCTTTCCATCCCTTAAGGTTTCGTCACAGTGACCTTGAACAAAAGACCTCTCTAACCCAGTTTTTATAGAGCCATGGTAGAACAAATTTTGTAAGAGTTATCTGCCCCTAAGGCCATTGTAAAACAAGGATTGGGTTAGAGTGCATTGTTATATGGTGGCTCTCAAGTCGCGACCTCTACCCCAAGGACTCAAGGTCAAATATAGGTCAAGGCCTTTGTATAACACAAAAAAAGACTGACCCATTTTGTTTGACAAGAGCTCCCAAAATATGGGTTAGCAAAATAGTGTCGGTTTCACCAAGTTAAAAAAACAGAGAGCCACGGTAGGTCAAAATGGGTGAAAAAATAAACCGCCCTTGTTAACAGTTATCTCATCACAGAGCCAAAATAAAACAAGGATTGGGTTAGAGATTGTTATTGTTATATGGTGGCTCTAAGGCCTAGGCCTCTAACCCAGAGGCCCAAGGTCAGAGGTCAAGGCCATTGTATAACACTAGAACAAGTCTGACCCAGTTTGTTTTACAAGAGCTCTCAAAATGTGGGTTAGCAAAAAAGATTCCGTACAAGTTAAATAATACAAGAGCCACAGTAGGTCAAGGTGGGTTAAATAAATTTGGAACATTACTTACCTACCCTTGGTAAGATTACTAACATTACCTACCTACCCTTGGTAACAGTTATCTCCTCACAGAGCCACTGTAAATATGGACTGGGTTAAAGTGTCAGAAAATATTGAAGCTTCCGAGTCCCAGCCCTTTTATCCTATGCGCCAAGGTCATTTAGAGTTCAGGGCCCTTGTAAAACACAACAATAGACTGACCCATTCTGTGTTACAAGGGCTCCCAAAATATGGGTTAGCAAAATTTCTTCCGTACAAGTTAAATAAAACAAGAGCCACGGTAGGTCAAGGTGGGTTAATTATATTTGGAACATTACATACCCAACCTTGGTAACATTACTAACATTACCTACCTACCCTTGGTAACAGTTATCTCCTCACAGAGCCACTGTAAAACAAGGACTGGGTTAGAGTGTCTTCAAATATTGTAGCTCCCAAGTCCCAGCCCTATTATCCTAAGTGTCAAGGTCATTTAGAGTTCAGGGCGATTGCATAACACAACAATAGACTGACCCATTCTGTGTTACAAGGGCTCCCAAAATATGGGTTAGCAAAATTTGTTGCGTAAAAGTTAAATAAAACAAGAGCCACGGTAGGTCAAAGTGGGTTACATAAAATTGCCTGCCCTTGCTAACAGTTATCTCCCCACAGAGCCACAGTAAAACAAGATTGGGTTAGTGATTTTTATTGTTTTATGGTGGCTCCCTTGCCCCCAGCGCCTAACCCAGGAACTGAAAGTCGTTCAGAGGTCAAGGCCACCGTATAACACAAATAAGACTGACCCATTCTGTGTTACAAGGGCTCCCAAAATATGGGTTAGCAAAATTTGTTCCGTAAGTTAAATAAAACAAGAGCCATGGTAGGTCAAAGTGGGTTACATAAAATGGCCTGCCCTTGCTAACAGTTATCTCCCCACAGAGCCACAGTAAAACAAGATTGGGTTAGTGATTTTTATTGTTTTATGGTGGCTCCCTTGCCCCCAGCGCCTAACCCAGGAACTGAAAGTAGTTCAGAGGTCAAGGCCACCGTATAACACAAATAAGACTGACCCATTCTGTGTTACAAGGGCTCCCAAAATATGGGTTAGCAAAATTTGTTCCGTAAGTTAAATAAAACAAGAGCCACGGTAGGTCAAAGTGGGTTACATAAAATTGCCTGCCCTTGCTAACAGTTATCTCCCCACAGAGCCACAGTAAAACAAGATTGGGTTAATGATCTTTATTGTTTATGGTGGCTCCCTTGCCCCCAGCGCCTAACCCAGGAACTGAAAGTCGTTCAGAGGTCTAGCCACCGTATAACACAAATAAGACTGACCCATTCTGTGTTACAAGGGCTCCCAAAATATGGGTTAGCAAAATTTGTTCCGCAAGTTAAATAAAACAAGAGCCACGGTAGGTCAAAGTGGGTTACATAAAATTACCTGCCCTTGCTAACAGTTATCTCCCCACAGAGCCACAGTTAAACAAGGTTGGGTTAGTGATTTTTATTGTTTTATGGTGGCTTCCATGCGCCACAGTACGACAAAGTGGGTTTGACGGTGAAAGTGCGTCCCCTTGGCGTACTCCAACATATGACTTTTAGTGTTTTAAAAATCCCTAGGTCGATTTGAGACCGTTCCCATGATGCTATGAAAATGAAATTTGGCCCATGTGTGGTACTTAGCATAAGCCAGATTTGCGCCAAATATCCTAGACTTGTCACTTCCGGTTTCGAAGTTGCAGACCTTGCAAAAAAACCGAAAAAAAGCAATGTCATACAAACGATTTTTTAAGGATTTCTTGGAAACCGGAAGTGCGATTTAGTTAAAACACTGGATATAGAGTGTCCTCTAAAAAGTCTACAAACATGGCAAATTTCAAGTCAATGGCTATTCAGGAACAGTGTTTATTCTCACTGAGCTCTATTCTGGACAAAAATCCCATTTTGATTTCGCTTAATAAAATACAGTTCCGGAAGAGTGACAGACTTGAAATTTGCCTTGTGTGTAGCACTTATATAGAACACTTTATATGAGAAGTTTCAACTTAAATCCACTTCCGGTTTCTAAAATGTTTTCAAAAAACCTCCAAAATATTGTCATACATGTGATTTTTTTGAAGATTTTTTAGAAACCGTAAACGCTATTCAGTTGAAACTCCGAACATAAATTGTCCTCTATAAAGTCTACAAACATGGCAAATTTCAAGTAAGTAGCTATTCAGGAAGCTAAATCCGACTTAACGATTTTCATTCTCTTCCTTGATTTCATAGAGATAACACGTATTTTTTTGCGCTCTGAAAAATTTCGATTTGAACAAGATGCCACCACATAGGCATAGCTACAAGTGTCCCGTATGCAAGGAAAGCGTGAAACGTCTCACACCACATATGCGGCGCCAACACCTAGGAGTCATGAAGACCGAGTACAATTGTGTTTTGTATGCCAATTTCGTCAAACTTGATGGCGCAACACATTATCGCAAAAGGGCATATAAGGTGTGCCCCATCGTCGATTGTGCATCTATTGTTGCGGACGTTCCACTGCACCTCAGGGGGAAATCCCACAGTTCCACTCGTCATGCCTCCAGGGAAAAGGCGAAGGAGGCCAGGAGGGTGGTAGACATGTCCTGGCCGGTACCCCCAGAAGACAGTGATAGTGGAACTGAGGGGGATTCCAGTTCTGAATCATCCCGATTCACCTTTCCTCCAAGGGTTACGAAAGCCAGGACAATGACTAATCAACTCGTCGCAGACGAAGCATTAGCACAACGAGAGAAAGTAAGCGGTGAAGCAGACTCGTCCTCAGTTGAGTCGTCCTCAAGTGAGTCGTCGTCAAGTGAGTCGTCCTCAGGTGAGTCGTCCTCAAGTGATGAGTTAAGTGGACATGAGGAAAGAGTAAGGGCTTGGGTTAATGGAATACCTGACACCGTAGATTCTGTGAAATCTGACGAATTGCAAGATGTCGGTACTTCCGAAGGTATTTTCTCCAGTGTATCCCCAAGAACGTATAAAAAAGGGAAGCAGTCTCGGCAGCGGAGGACTTGGACTGTGGAGGCAGAGCAAGATTTCCTGACAGAGTGGAAACTGGAGGTAGAACTTTCTGCTGCCATGAACAAGAAGCCGACGATATCGGAAGTTAGAAGGAAGCTGGCCGTCATGCCAGAACTAGTACAGAAGTACAAGGAACTGACGCCAGCAAACCTCAAAGACAAAATTTGGGTTCTGGCGCAGCGAATGCAGCGGGAAAAGGGAAAGAAGAAAGAAGAGAGTGAAGATAGTGAGTGAAGTGCCGAGAACCCAAGTGACATTCAGTGACAGTTTATTTGTTATAATTTGTGTGAATGTATAAATATATATGTATATATGGATAAATGTGAAAAAAAAAAAAAAAAAAAAAAAAGGAAATCATATATGACTACTACAAAAAATAAAAAAAATAAAAAAGATAAAAAAAAGAGAAAAAAAATAATTAAGAAATAGTAAAAATATTGAGTGATTATTGTTGAAATGAATGTAAATACTGTGATTTATTTAAATATTATTTAATTGATTTATTTATACGTATATAAAGGGTAAAATGAAATGTATTTATTATTTAATTGATTGATATATTAAAGGGTGAAAATGAAATTTATTTAATATTTAATTGATTATTATTAATTTGTAAATAGCTAATAAAGATTTAAATGAAATGATTTCCCTCGCCTGTCTGCTGGCCTCAACGTGGCGCGAGGGTGAACAGTTAATTGACAAATAATTTTGAAAATTATATGTCAATTAGCTGGCCAACGAGCAGACAAATTATCCAAATTAAAGTGTAAATCATTAAGAGCCAGAGTTTGTAAATATGGGTTAAACATCGCTCTAAATTTCCTCAAAGTCCATGAGTAACGGTACAACCGAGAAATAATGCAAACCCATTTTGTTCAACAAGGGCTCTCTGAATATTTAAAAGCCAAATAATTTCCCTCAAAGTTAAATAAAACAAGAGCCACAGTAGATCAAAGTGGGTTAAATAAAATTAGAAAACTACTTTTTTACCCTTGGTAACAGTTATCTCCTTACAGAGCCACAGTAAAATAAGGGCTGGGTTGGAGTGTCTTGATATAAGATAGCTGCCTAAGTCTTTCCCACTTAGGGTTAGGTATGATGGTCATAGAAATTTAAAGGTCATTGTATAACACATCAATTAGACTGACCCATTCCGTGTTACAAGGGCTTCCAAAATATGGGTTAGCAAAATAATTTCCGTAAAAGTTAAATAAAACAAGAGCCACGGTAGGTCAAAGTGGGTTAAATAAAATTACCTGCCCTTGCTAACAGTTATCTCCCCACACAGCCACAGTAAAACAAGATTGGGTTAGTGATTTTTATTGGTGTATGGTGGCTCCGATGCCCCAAAGCCTAACCCAGGAACTGAAAGTCGTTCAGAGGTCAAGGCCATTGTATAACACCAAAATAAGTCTGACCCATTCTGTGTAACAATGGCTCCCAAAATATGGGTTAGCAATAGTTGTCCGTACAAGTCAAATAAAAAAGAGCCACGGTAGGTCAACATGGGTTTAATAAAATTACCTTCCCTTGCTAACAGTTATCTCCCCACAGAGCCGCAGTAAAACAAGATTGGGTTAGTGATTTTATTGTTATATGGTGGCTCATATTCTCCCAGCGCCTAACCCAGGAACTGAAAATCTTTTTGATGTCAAGGCCATTGTATAACACAACAATAGACTGACCCATTCTGTGTTACAAGGGCTCCCAAAATATGGGTTAGCAAAATTTGTTCCGTAAAAGTTAAATAAAACAAGAGCCACGGTAGGTCAAAGTGGGTCACATAAAATTGCCTGCCCTTGCTAACAGTTATCTCCCCACAGAGCCACAGTAAAACAAGATTGGGTTAGTGATTTTTTTATTGTTTTATGGTGGCTCCCTTGCCCCCAGCGCCTAACCCAGGAACTGAAAGTCGTTCAGAGGTCAAGGCCACCGTATAACACAAATAAGACTGACCCATTCTGTGTAACAAGGGCTCCCAAAATATGGGTTAGCAAAATTTGTTCCGTAAGTTAAATAAAACAAGAGCCATGGTAGGTCAAAGTGGGTTACATAAAATGGCCTGCCCTTGCTAACAGTTATCTCCCCACAGAGCCACAGTAAAACAAGATTGGGTTAGTGATTTTTATTGTTTTATGGTGGCTCCCTTGCCCCCAGCGCCTAACCCAGGAACTGAAAGTAGTTCAGAGGTCAAGGCCATCGTATAACACAAAATTAGTCTGACCCATTCTGTTTTACAAGGGCTCCTAAAATATGGGTTAGCAAAATCGATTCCGTAAGTCAAATAAAACAAGAGCCACGGTAGGTCAAGGTGGGTTAATTATATTTGGAACATTACATACCTAACCTTGGTAACATTACTAACATTACCTACCTTCCCTTGGTAACAGTTATCTCCTCACAGAGCCACTGTAAAACAAGGACTGGGTTAGAGTGTCTTCAAATATTGTAGCTCCCAAGTCCCAGCCCTATTATTCTAAGTGTCAAGGTCATTTAGAGTTCAGGGCCATTGTATAACACAACAATAGACTGACCCATTCTGTGTTACAAGGGCTCCCAAAATATGGGTTAGCAAAATTTGTTGCGTAAAAGTTAAATAAAACAAGAGCCACGGTAGGTCAAAGGGGGTTACATAAAATTGCCTGCCCTTGCTAACAGTTATCTCCCCACAGAGCCACAGTAAAACAAGATTGGGTTAGTGATTTTTATTGTTTTATGGTGGCTCCCTTGCCCCCAGCGCCTAACCCAGGAACTGAAAGTCGTTCAGAGGTCAAGGCCATCGTATAACACAAAATTAGTCTGACCCATTCTGTTTTACAAGGGCTCCTAAAATATGGGTTAGCAAAATAGATTCCTAAGTCAAATAAAACAAGAGCCACGGTAGGTCAAGGTGGGTTAATTATATTTGGAACATTACATACCTAACCTTGGTAACATTACTAACATTACCTACCCACCCTTGGTAACAGTTATCTCCTCACAGAGCCACTGTAAAACAAGGACTGGGTTAGAGTGTCTTCAAATATTGTAGCTCCCAAGTCCCAGCCCTATTATCCTAAGTGTCAAGGTCATTTAGAGTTCAGGGCCATTGTATAACACAACAATAGACTGACCCATTCTGTGTTACAAGGGCTCCCAAAATATGGGTTAGCAAAATTTGTTGCGTAAAAGTTAAATAAAACAAGAGCCACGGTAGGTCAAAGGGGGTTACATAAAATTGCCTGCCCTTGCTAACAGTTATCTCCCCACAGAGCCACAGTAAAACAAGATTGGGTTAGTTATTTTATTGTTATATGGTTGCTCCCATGCCACCAGCGCCTAACCCAGGAACTGAAAATCGTTTAGAGGTCAAGGCCATTGTATAACAAAAAAATTAGACTGACCCATTTTGTGTTACAAGGGCTCCCTAGATATCAAGCCTAACCCATTCATGTCTAAGAATTATGAAGTGTAATAAATTCAGAGCCTTGGTAGGACAAAGTGGGTTAGGGTTAGGTATAATAAATTCAGAGCCTTAGTATCACAAATCGGGTTAATAATATATTTGTTATATGGTGGCTCTAACCTTGACCTTACCTTGACCTGATGGGTTAGGTAAAGGTCATTGTTCTATAATGGCTCTGTTGGAGCCAGTGTAGCGCATAACCTTAGGGTTACTCTATAGTGGCTCTCTAGAGCCACTCTTGAACACGGGAGCCGCTATGTAACAAATCACCATGATTTGTTATATTGTGGCTCTGTGGGAGCCATGGTATAGAAAATAAAAGTAATTTGCTACACAGTGGCTCGCTGGAGCCTTTGTGAAGCACCGGAGCCACAATATTACAAATGTTATATTGTGGCTCTGTGGGAGCCATGGTATAGAAAATAAAAGTAATTTGCTAAACAGTGGCAATCTGGAGCCATTGTCAAGCAACGGAGCCGCTATAGAACACTGGAACCAACGTAGAACGTTGTTTGTTATGTTGTGGCTCTCTTGGAGCCATGGTATAGAAAATCTAAGTTATGTGCTATATAATGGCTCCCCCAGAGGCACTTTAGGACAAAGGGAGCCACTATTGAAGACGAGAGCCACAGTAAAACACTTTGTTACATGATGGCTCCAATTGTTCAATAGTGGCTCTGTCGAAATGACAAAGTGTAAAAATTCTAGAGCCCCTGTCAGGCAGAAGATTATTACATTACACAGTGGCTCTAAATAGAGCCACCATAAAGCAAAGCGTGCTATACAATGGCCTCTCATGCCGTGGCTCTGATAAAGTTTAAAGCAAAAACTGTTATACAGTGGCCTGTCCATTGGTGGCTCTTCACCAGTTATACAGTGGCTCCCACAGAGCCACTGTGAGACATACTTACCCTACCCCAACACTAACCCTAACCCTGTGCTACAGTGGCCCCCAAAAAATGGGTCAAAGTGTAAGATTTTCAGAGCCGTGGTGTAGCAGACTAGGTTAACATATTTTGTCCGACTGGGGCTCTGAAAATGCTGCACTTTGAGGTTTTTATATTTTTGAATTTGCGTTTTCCTTACACTTTGACCCCGAATATCTAGTGTTGTTGTTGTTGTAGATCATTGACCTTTCGTTAACGTACACATGAACCCTTGCACTATTCGTCAATGTCATAGGTCATGACCTTGACCTCTCTGTTGTTGATCTGTATAGGGGTAAAGTGCATGTTTAAAATCGTCAAAAAATGACCTTTTTTGACCTTTATTCAAAAGTGGGTCAAGTTAGGAGGTCAATAATCTCGCTGATTATACAACTTGGTCAGGTCTATCAAACGACCTACTTTCGGTCTAGATCCGTGACCTCAACTTTTGGTCCAAAACCTTGAATTTCAAAATGTGTGTTATAGAATGGTCATGCGTTGTAGTGGACCCCTAACCCTAACCTAACCCAGGGGTTCAAGGTCGATCCAAGGTCAGAGCCACGGTATAACAAGGTCATGACCCCTAACCCAGGTCGTCAAGGTCAAACTTACCCAGGAGCCACTGTATAACAAGGGTTAGTGGGGGCCTTGGTAAAGCAAATCATTGGAGCCAAAGTATATCAAATGGGTTAGACAAGTGATGTCGAGTCTTAAAATACAGGAGCCTTTGTCTAGCAGAATGGGTTACAGTTGGCTTCGGTTTGTGGGAGACTTGTTTTATTAAACTTTTATTTTGCTAACCCATGTTTTGAGAGCCTTTGTAACACAAAATGGGTCAGACTTATTCATGTGTTATACAATGGCCTTTTCCTCTAAATTACATTTGGCCCCTAGGTTATAAATGCCCAAACCAATCCTTGTGGGGAGATAAATCTGTGGGGAGATAACTGTTACCAAGGGCGATAATTTTAGAGCCACGGTATCACAATTTCCTAACCCATATTTCCTAACCCTTGCCTGGTTGAGGCTCTGAATTTATTGCACTTGGGTAAAATTAATTTTAAGAGCCACAGTGCAGCAAAATGGGATAACCTTAACCCTGGAGCCACTGTATAACAAGGGTGTATTGGGTTAGTGGGGGCCTTGGTAAAACAAATCATTGGAGCCAAAGTATATCAAATGGGTTAGACAAGTGATGTCAAGTCTTAAAATACAGGAGCCTTTGT
Source organism: Corbicula japonica (assembly GCA_038501625.1). Lineage (NCBI taxonomy): Eukaryota > Metazoa > Mollusca > Bivalvia > Venerida > Cyrenidae > Corbicula > Corbicula japonica. The sequence goes on from JAZAYU010000013.1 coordinate 1,821,355, forward strand.
CTAGCAGAATGGGTTACAGACTTATTGCATATTTTAAGAGCCACAGTGCAGAAAAATGGGATAACCTTAACCCTGGAGCCACTGTATAACATTTTGGAAGGGCCGATAATCCGGAGCCACGGTATAACATTTTGGAAGGGCCGATAACCCGGAGCCACGGTCTAACAGGGTTGGAGCCACTGTATGAAAATTGGGCCTAACCCAAACCCTAACCCAAACCCTAACCCTGGGCCTGACATTGTCTGGAGGAGGCTCTGAATGTATTGCACTTAGAACTTTAAACCCTAACCCACCAACCCAGGAGCCACTATCAGAAATGTACATACTTCAAGGGCAATAACTCTAAAAGTCGTTGACAAAACTTCTCAAAATTCCATAAGGAGTTAGCCGTAATTAGGTCAAAGCCAACCATGGGGTTAGCCAGGCCGAGCTCGGCCTCGTTCCCATAAATTAGGTCAGAGCCAACACAGAACGACACACTTCGAAGGGCAATAACTCTGAACCACGTGGATGGATGAGGTGGCTAACCCACAGGCCTGAAAGTCAAAACTAGGTCAAATCCAGCAATGGTAGTCCCATGGCTCAAATGGCGACATTTCCTTAACCTAATTGGAGCCCATACATAAGAAAGCTGGGGTTGACTCTTAAAATGGAAATAATTCAACAAGGTGTACTGCTATTACACCACCTTGACATGACCTTCTGGGAAAGGTCATTTGCGAAGTCTATAAATAGAGGAGGTTAAGGCGGGGTTAAGAGATATGTTATCCTGTCCACTGAATGCTCCCAGACCCCGAAAAAATCTCCCCTTAACCTCCTAAAATGGGAGTTAACCCAGCGCTTTTATGCCTATTTTCGGGAGATTATTTAAAAGGTCACTGTGACAAAACGGCTCGACCTATGACCTTGAAATTTTCAGGGCCTAACCCAGGTCACTGAGATGTGCATGGCAGGAAAATTTCAAGGTCATACCTTAACCTGAACCAAAATGGCGGCGGTTTATAATTTTTTCCCTAACCCATTTTTACTTCGGGGGCTCTATGTTCCTAATTGGGGCTTAGGGCTAGGGTTAGGGTTAGGGTTGGGGGGTTAGGGTTAGGGTTAGGGTATAGGCAGAATGGCGAGATGGCTCATGAGCCATGGCTCTAGCCCCGCCCACTTGTCAATAAAGAATATTATTTTATAGAAAGCAAAATAACTATTGGGTAAGGGTATTGGCTCGAAACGAAAGATGTCCCACTGAAGACGCCCCATTCAGATCATGTGACTATTGAGTACGCATGCTCTGTCTAAATGTAGTTAATAGATCATTTTGTAATCGTTTGTGGTTGAAGAAGGACGTGTTTGCTTTGTGGATTTACATTCGTTTTAAATGCATATATATTATTTTGATTATTTTATTGAATTTGGAAAAAATTTGAGGTAGGAGTTCTTTAAATAAGTTTTTGTATTTTGACTATAAATTCATAGAGCGGCAATGTTTTTTGTAAGTTTTTGTATGTTGTGATAAATATAATATATATAAATGAATTATTTCTTTCTAACAAAAAGAAAATAAAAACATGGTTGCTACTGATAATGTTTAAAATCGATTTGAAAATTCTGTAACGATTTTTAATTTAGGCTGTTATAGCGATGGTAATGACTATGATGAATATGATGTTTGACTGATGAAGATGATAATAATGCTGCTGATAATGATAATGATGATGGTGATGCTAATGATGCTTATGCTTATGATGCTTAGGCTTATGATGCTTATGCTTATGCTTATGATGATGATGATTATTATTATTATTATTATGATGATGATGATGTTTAAATGTTTTCAGAGTTTACTCGGTGTAAACTCGAGTTAACTCCGAGTAAACTCGAGTGAACTCCGAGTAAACTCGAGTGAACTCCGAGTAAACTCCGAGGTAACAACGAATCATCTGATAGGAAACCAGTCAGAAAATAAGGGTAAACCCTTTGCCTTCACAAAAAAAATCACTTACTCATAACTAACCCAAACCCATTTCGGGTTTACTCAATAACTAGGGTTGACTCAAAGGGTTAGGGTTAGGGTATAGGACAGATACGAAAGAGGGTTAACCCAAAGATTTCCACTTGAATTGTCTGATTGGTTGATGATATCATGTGACTTTTGGGTTTACTCATGTTGTATATATCCTTTGAAATTTCAGTTAAATTACGGTTCTGGTGGAGTAAAGACGTTTCTGTTAATTTTGATTTGGATATTTATTGAAAGGAGATTGAAGGTGAGTTGTTTTGGCGTGGTTAACATGCTTTTGCATTGATTATTTTGATATTTTTAAAGTTATTTTTGTGCGAATTGTGTCTGATTTTTGTAAATTAATTTTAAAATTTATTTTGGATTTTGGAATATTAATTGTTTTTGTTGGCCGTCCTGGCGACGTTAGGGTTAGGGTGACGATAAAGTTGAGGATGATGATAATGATGATGACGATGAAAGTGATGATGATGATGATGATGATGATAATAATGATGGTATAGGCTTTAAGCGAAAGATGTCCCATTGAAGAGCCACACCCTGACTCTGATCTGTAACCCCTTAGTACTCCATGTAACACATGTGACCGGGGTTATGGTTAACCCTAACCCTAACCCTAACCCAACATGTGACCCTTACCCTTACCCTGACCCACTCAAATATGTCATTAATAACATGAGTCTTACACTGACCCTGATCTCTAACCCGTTACTCCGTGTAACACAGACCCTGACCGTGACCCTTACCCTGACCGACTCAAATATTTCATTAAGAAACTGACCCTGACACTGACTCCCACAAATGTTACATTTATACCCTGAAGAGTTACTTGTCTACATTACAGAGTAACTGGAGTTTAATGAGAAAAAGCAGCTGCCGCTTTGAAATGGTTACTGAATTGAACGTTACAGGTAACATTGTTCATGCCACTGATTATATTGACGTTTCAAAACTTGTTTCTCTGCTTCAGGAGAAACCTCTTCTGGTGCCCGTTCCTTCAGAAACTCTGGCTTCTGTACGAGAATTAGGGTTGTGGATTACAAAAGAAATGCATGAAGCGTTGTCCAACTTCCAAAGGACTGGTAATGTACATGCCACATGGCATTCCTTTCAGATGGAACTCGCCTCAGAGAAGCTGCTATGGGGTCACCCATTGCTACCTAGAAGCAGTGGATACTCTGTAAACCTAGGACCTGGATTACTATCGCCTAGTCGAAGTTTGACAGATCATCTAGGATTTTTAGCTCTGGAAGCTTCGACTTCATGCACGCATTATGAAGATTGCATTCCAGCATACTGCATATGGACACAATCAGAAATCGTTGGAAAGAGCATTCTTAGAGCAGCAGGTCTGCATGATTACTTAGAAGGCAGTTATGCGGTCATAGGACGACGCTTGGTATATGCTCTTCTAAAGGATTTGTATGACTTTGGACAAGTAGGTGCGTTATTTCGATTTGAAACGTTTTTGATTGAAATGAAAGAAACGAAGACCAGATTTCAGATTGTGGGTTCCGTTACCCTAAAACAGCTTTGCCAACTGCTTGGTTCAACGAGAAGTTTAGGGTTACATTGGGTGTTTGGCAAACTATGTGAGTTAGTGAAAAAGTCAGGGATGACCATTGAAGAAGTAATAGAGTCTGGAGTAATAGACTTGCAACTGAAATACTTTCCTGCCGTTGAAACTTATGACACACACGGTCATGCTGTGTTAAAATGGTCCTTGAAAAATAACTTTTGGAGCATTGTTGCTGTTGGTGAATCTCTCGAAGGCAATCCGCACATATCCTCGCAAGTTTTAACAGATCTTATCAAAGGCGAGTTAGAATTGCGTCAGTTGATTTTCCCTAGTAAGTTAAAAAATGCCCAATCATATTTCCTTGGGTAAGCCATTGTATGATTAAACTGAAAAGGGAGAAATTATCACAGGATGCTATTGTTACTACTTTGTCTTTTGTCAGCTGCATCGCTCTGATCATGCAGGGATGGTTTGTGAACTACGATCGACTCGCAAAGCTAGTTGCGGAACTTCCTATTAGTCAGGGCAAACTGAAAGGACTTGAAATCCAATCAAAGCTGCATCTTGCAACCTTCCAATTCAAGAATTTGATGTTGTATCGTTTGCATCATTCTATACCACATCGACTCCCTGATGTTGAACCAGAGACTAGACGTCCGGTGTCAGTGCAACCTGAGCAAGAAAACCTCGATGAAGAAGCCATATTTAGCAGAGAAAATGTCCACAGGATAGAGAATGAAGATGAAATTTCGGGCGGCATTGGTGTTATTGAACGCAGAATGCCAACGTGTACACCAGTAAATTTAACTCGTAAAATTTGGACTCCGCAAGAACTAGAAATCTTACATGAAGTAGCGTGCATGAGGTCAAGCAAAACTATTGCAGAACTGTATGAATTATTTAAAAAGAAATGCATGAGTAAACGAATAGCATTTCGAACACTTTGGGCATTCAGAAAGAAGATCGGTCGATTATGAGAGATGAGTTTGTGTGCTGCATTTCCTGCCTGACTGACATTGATTGATACACTTCAACATAATATTTCAGTACTCAGAGTGGGTTTTGAAGTCAGATGCTTATGCTTATGCTTATGCAAACTATATAACTGTTTAAATTGTTGCCTATCATGATGATGATGATGACGACAATGAAGAATATGATGATGAAGATTTGTTGTTGTTTTTTCGCAAATCCTATTTAACGCAATTGAAAACGTAATTGGAAGCTGTTATGTCCTATGTTCGCCGCATTTTAATCGTAAAAAAAGTAGAATACGCATATCAGGAATTGCCACACCAAGAAGACACAGTCTCCGCACACAGCCAAGAAGAAGTATATCACTATGGAGCAACTGACAACAAAAATCACAACCACTTCAATAAATCACTTTGTCTTTATTAAGACGAAACATTCGATATGTCCCTATTTTTAAAAAAAGTAAATATCAGAAACCGAGACAAATCTCGGATTCGAACCCTACTTTTTTCGCCTGCAAAATTTTGAATCTTTTTGCGGTTTCCGATTTCTCCAGATTAAAATGACAATTAACCAAACCTAAAATTCTAACCGTGTCATCTCAAACACCAAAAACCCTATGACCCCTTCCAATGGCCATTTCTTGACCGGAAGTTGCAAAATCACGAAACTTTTTCCAGTTAACTCTTCATCCCGAATCCTCTGACAGGAAACCTATCATAAAATTCAAAGTTTCCATAGTAAACACCAAAAACCCCTATAAACCCCTTTAATGGGTTAGGGTTTTTGCACCCTACCTTACCGGAAGTTGCAAAATTTTGAATCTTTTTGCGGTTTCCTATTTTTCCAGATGAAAATGACAGTTAAGCAAACCTAAAATTCTAACTTGTCAACCTTCGAAAACACGTTTGTTAACATTAGGATATGTCTCTATTTTAAAGACAAAAGATACCAGAAACCGAGACCAACCTCGCATTAAAACCATCCTTTTATCATTTTAACCTGGATTGCGGTTGTGCGATCTCTTCAAGTATGCAGAATAATTTTTAGATCTCGATTTTGCAATTAAAATGGTATATAAAACATGACTACTGTTCAACAAATGGCGGAGATATATGACAACGTAATTTTTAACAATAGAACAAATCCATGTTCTGAATATATGCGCAATTACGGAGGCAAGGATCTATACAGTCTTCTAAGCTGGCCAAGCAATCTATACATGGTTGGAACCGGAATTTAAACCTCCGAAAACACGTATGTTCACATTAGGATATGTCTCTATTTTAAAGACAAAAATATCAGAAACCGAGACAAATCTCGCATTAAAACAATCATTTTATCGTTTTAACCTGGATTGCGGTGGTGCGATCTCTTCAAGTATGTAGAATAATTTTTAGATCCAGATCATCCGATTAAAATGGTATATAAAACATGACTACTGTTCAACAAATGGCGGAGATATATGACGACGTAATTTTTAACAATAGAACAAATCCATGTTCTGCATATATGCGAAATTACGAAGGCAAGGATCTATAGAGTCTTCTAAGCTGGCCAAGCTATACATGGTTGGAATCTGAATTTTAACCTTCGAAAACACGTATGTTCACATTAGGATATGTCTCTTTTTTATAGACAAAAGATATCAGAAACCGAGACCAACCTCGCATTAAAACCATCATTTTATCGTTTTAACCTGGATTGCGGTGGTGCGATCTCTTCAAGTATGCAGAATAATTTTTAGATCCAGATCTTCCGATTTAAATGGTATATAAAACATGACTACTGTTCAACAAATGGCGGAGATATATGACGACGTAATTTTTAACAATAGAACAAATCCATGTTCTGCATATATGCGAAATTACGGAGGCACGGATCTATAGAGTCTTCTAAGCTGGCCAAGCAATCTATACATGGTTGGAATCGGAATTTTAACCTTCGAAAACACGTATGTTCACATTAGGATATGTCTCTTTTTTATAGACAAAAGATATCAGAAACCGAGACCAACCTCGCATTAAAACCATCCTTTTATCGTTTTAACCTGGATTGCGGTGGTGCGATCTCTTCAAGTATGCAGAATAATTTTTAGATCCAGATCTTCCGATTAAAATGGTATATAAAACATGACTACTGTTCAACAAATGGCGGAGATATATGACGACGTAATTTAAATAAATAGAAAAAATACATATTCTGTATATATGCGCAATTACGGAGGTTTGTATCTGTAGCGTCTTCTTAGCTGTCCAAACAATTCATACATGGTTGGAACCGGAATTTAAACCTTCACAAACATGTATGTTTATCTTTACGCTATGTCTCTATTTTAAACAAAATAAATATCATAAACCGAGACCAACCTTGGATGCCAGCCCTAATTTTTTCGCTTTAACCTGGATTACTTTGGTGCAATCTCTTCAGACCTGCAGAACAATATTAAGATCTCGTTATTGCGAGTCGAACGGTATATAAAACATAATAACTGCTCATTAAATGGCGGAAATAAAGTATGACGTAAGGTTGACCCATAGAATCTAATCGCCTTAAATACCATAAGTGGTACTTCTAAGCGGTTCGTGCTCAATACTATAAAAGGCCGTGCACAGCGTTTCTGCGTCATTCTGTAGGCGATCGTTAAAGAGAAAGAAAAAAAGTGATTGGAATTAACAAGTTTTGTGTGGTGTTTAAGTGTTGTATAACTGAGGATTATAGCGGACTACGAAGTGGTGAGTCAATCTTTGTTTGTAACTGAACCAATTGGGATTCGAACATTAATAATAATAATAATAATAATAACAATAATAATAATAATATAAAAATAATAATAATAATATATTATTTCATATAAATATTTTATTTATAATTATATATAGTTATATAAATTTATATAAATTTACAATTATATATAGTTATAATAATGAGGTGCCATTGTAGACCTACAGTTCTGACGACACAGCTATTCAAGTGGGTTACCCAAGTGGGTTACCTCAAACGTGGGTGTTGATGTCTTATCGACTTGGGGTTAAGGTTATCGAAGTGGGTTACCGAGGGTTAGCGTTTTATTATGTCGATCATCAAGTGGGTTACCAATGTAGGTTACCACCTAGGGTTACCTTGTTGTTATGTCGATCATCAAGTGGGTTACCCCCGAGAGTAACCGTTTTATTATGTCCATCATTAAGTGGATTACCCATGTTGGCTATCCCACGAGGGTTACCATTTTATTATGTCCATCATCAAGTGGTTTACCCATGTGGCTTACCCCGAGGGTTACCGTGTTATTTTGTCGATGATCAAGTGGGTTACCCAAGTGGGTTACCTTTAAAGAGGGTTATGGTGTGTAATCGATTTTGGGGTAAAGGTTACCACAGTGGGTTACCAAGGGTTACCGTTTTATGATGTCGATCATCAAGTGGTTAGCCAAGTGGGTTACCTTAAAAGAGGGAAATGCTGTGTACTCCATTAGGAGTAAAGGTTACCAAAGTCGGTTACCGAGGGTTACCGTTTTATTATGTCCGTAAGTGGGTTACCTTAAAGAGGGTTAAGCGTGTAATCGTTTCGGGGTAAAGGTTATCAAAGTGGGTTACTGAGGGTTAGCGTTTTATTATGTCGATCATCAAGTGGGTTACCCATGTGGGTTACCCCCTAGGGTTACCGTTTTATAATGTCGATCATCAAGTGGGTTACCCCCGAGAGTTACCGTTTTATTATGTCCATCATCAAGTGGTTTACCCATGTGGCTTACTCCGAGGGTTACTTTAACCCAGTTTTTAGGTAACCCACTTTGGTAACCCACTTGATGATCGACATGATAAAACGGTAACCCTCGGGGGTAACCCACATGGGTTACCCACTTGATGATCGACATAATAAAACGCTAACCCTCGGGGGTAACCCAATTGGGTAAGCCACTTGATGATCGACATAATAAAATGGTAACCCCCGTGGGTAACCCAAGGGTAACCCACTTGATGATCGACATAGTAAGTGGGTAACCCTCGTGGGTATCCCCTTGATGATTGATATAATAAAACGGTAACCCTCGGGGGTAACCCACTTGGGTAAACCAATTAATGATCGACATAAAAAGTTGGTAACCCTCGGTAACCCACTTCGATAACCTTTATTTATATAGATATATATATTTATTTCATGCTAACCAATGAAATACTGAGTTCTATCAGTGAAATATATTCCATATCACTCACAGTGTGACTGATATAGAGTCTATATCAGTCACTGTGCCGAACTACTTTTTTGAAGTTTGATTTACATCAGAACCTGGTTTGACACATTATTTACCACAGTAACTCAGACTGCAGTTTGTCGATCCGGGTCCTCATCTCCAGATATTGAACCACGTAGGTGGAAAAGAATTAAATACATATCGGACTCTAGTGAATAAACATTTTTCAATCGATGTGTTTTCAATCTTATGTTAAATATCAGTTTAAAAATGTTTACACGCGCCACATGTCAGCGTGTATGATTGACCGGCAGAAAAAATGAACAAGTTTAGCAACAATCAATAATTACCTTAGGTAACCCACTTGGGTAACCCACTTGAAGATGGACATAATAAGGCGATAACCCTTTGAAATCACTATGATGTCAACCTATCGCTCATTATTTTTACAGCAGCGCATAACACAGGGTCGACGATAATAAATATAACATAAATTCTAATCTGTATGGCTAAAAACAATTTTGTTGTTTCACTTTCCATTACAGACAACAATGAGTGACTACGACGACGATGACGACCTCCGGTTTGTAGAGGAAATAGTTTAACGTTCGGAGAAATTCGTCTGTACGGAGTTAGCAAAAATGCAGAAGGAGGTAAATGGACTCAAGGAATATATCCAAAAGTTAGAGGAAAGAGTTCGCAGCGTAGAAAATGAGAACACCTTACTAGATCTTCAATTGCAGACTTTTCAAGACAGCACTACTCACTGTCACCAGAAGTGTTTAACTTCTATGACCACCGCTTTTCCGGCGGCCCTTAATACTGTATTTACGCCGGATGCCTTGGCGTCAAGTTCACAGGTTACATCCGGAACAGTGCCTATAACCATCAGCACGCCTACACTACATCTCTCGGACACTAACCCCCCTGAGAATTTTCAGGCGAAAAGGATAAGACTAGACACCAACACATGTACAGAAATGTCCAAGTCCACCAGCCAGTGAGTAGAATTTACAGAATAGTCAGATTATTTATTCCATCCAAACCTTTTCTTAGAAAAAGTAGGGATATTTACCGTGCAAAACATTCAATAACATTAATACACATAAAATAATAATAACACGGATCTATATAATATAACAACGTTTAATATGCTTTAGTTAAATAAATATTCTTTACATTTTTCTTGCAGGATTTACACTGATGAACAGTCATTGCCCATGGACCTATTGGCCAAACTTGGACCTTATTTGAAAGGAAATAAGTACGCCACCATGGACAAGCTCACCCAATACAACATGCCTTTGTAAAATATAAGGTTAACGAAATGGTGACGACCAACAGCAGAATTTCTACAGAATTCGTAACGGGCATGATTAGGGAGGGAGTCTCAGATAGAATTTGGAGAGAAGACTTTAAACCTTCAGAGGAGTTAACTCTTCAGAAATATGTTAGGAATCGATTGAAGAATGAGATTAAAGCGGTCAACAAGGAAAGACTTGTGGCGTCGACGGACCAGCGAATGTCATTAATGCTCGGTGAGGCTAGTTGCTCGGATGATGATAACTTTAGCATAGTGAGTGAGAAGGATATGACTGATGCGGGCCACGGCAAGAAGTAAATGAGGGATTTTTTGACAAGAACAAATTTGGCAGTTCGTGAATAGCGGCTACTTAGGGGAGACAGGACTCTCGGCCTTTGTATATACTTAATTCATGTGTGATTATTTGTGATACAATCATTTCCAATCATTATATATATATTATCGGGAATTGTGCAAAAACAGGCTACTTAGGGGAGAGAGGACTCTCAGCCTTTGTCAATAGTTAATTCATGTGTGATTATTTGTGATACAATCATTTCCAATCATTGTCCTCCGCCTGTCTGACGGGGTCATCGTCCCGCGGAGGTGAACATTAATAGCAGCATTTTTCTGCTATTAATGGCTAACGGTCGGACATTTTTATTATAGATTATTGTTTATTTGGAGGAAGGCTTGTACGAAAATATATACTTAAAGACATTTGAAAAGCAACTTCTTTCAACAAGAAATACATTTCATGTTTAAAGAAGTTGCGTTGGGTTAGGGTTAGGGTTAGCGTTTATGTTATCATTGCTATATTAAGGCCTTTAAAAGGTTCTGGTTTCTAAGTATGGAGCTTTTTTGACTGACATTTTTACACATGTGTGATCAGTGTAGATCCAGATCAAACAATTCGACTATTGCAGATCGTGATCAGATGGCATCTGTGACCAGTGTAGATCCAGATCAAAAAATGCGAATAGTGCAGATCCTGATCAGATGGCATGAATGTGCCGGCAGATCTGGATCTACACCGTTCGTACATGCGTAGAATGTATATGGAGTAAAGGATTAGGTATTCTTAGCACATTTGTATTATTATTTCTATAATAGGAATTGCTATAATTAGAATATTGTTTTCCTGCATTACCAAAACGTTTTACATTCGTTTTGCAAATCTATAGAAAAGTCACGTGATGCGAACTTTTTACTTCTGTTTGGGAATCTTTAAATAAAGTGTTATATTTAGCAGAGCAATCAGCGAGGAGTTGCATTCTATTTTTAGATAGAAGCAACGAAGGTATGGAGAACGATTCTGAAACGTTTTGCATACGATTGGCCAATGTATAAATAGAATCGGACGTTCTACGCTGTTTAACAATTTTTACGGCACACAGCTGTACAGCGCGCAAAACATTGTTTTATTATTAAGTATTCGTATAGGAAAATCACTTTTTGTCTGATTTTTCACGTGTGAAGACGTTATTTCATAGATTTATTTTTCAAAGAGTACATTATCTTGATTGTTGTTCAAGTTGTTCAGTCATGGTTAGAAGATTGCACCAGTGCCCTGTGTGTGGGCAGCAGGTCAAAAGGATGACACCACATATAAAGTCGATGCATATGGCCGACTTGGAAAGTACATACAACTGTCGGCTATGGGCAAATTATGCCTTGCTGGACGGGAAACTTCAGTATTGCGGGCTGGATTACAGGGTATGCCCTGTAGACGACTACCCTGCAATCATTGCAGAGGTTACTATTCACCTCCGCAACTGCCATTGCTACAGTGGCAGCCAGGCTCGAAGAGCCACAAGAGTCCATAAAAGTAAGAGACATGGATTGGTCAGTCCCGACCGGCACACAAAACCCCCCTAGCCCGGTCGAGGATACCTTTGACTTTCAGGAGTCCCCACCCCCTCAATCTACTAGCACTTCTTCGTCCCGACCCATATCCCGGGTAACAGGTAAGTATCCTCTGTCCCCGCCCCCTATTTTGAGATGTCCCATACTTAAAAAGACCCCTGTTTCCCCAGCCCCTATAAGTCGCGCTCATGATTTGTCTGCTGATTTGTCAGTGCAATTTTCCACTTCACAGAGTTCTGAGGAAGAGTCTTGGCCGCCAAAAATGGCCACTCGTCGTCCCACTGGTCTCAGCATCGTCACAGAGAAGTGGTTTGACTACCTTATAAGTGACATCGGTGGAAAGGTGGCTGAACGCCATGCAGCTCAATACGCTCGGCGGGTAGAAAGATTTCTGAATTTTACCAAGAGCCATGACTGCCCCCAAAAGTCTTTAAAGCTTAAAGCAATCCAGCGTATCAACGCCACCATGGGAAAGCGAGAGAGTTTGAGAAAAAACACATATCACTTCTTGATAAAGTTTGCTGTGTTCTTGTAGTTCTCTGGTAAGGTCACCGACCGATTCGTTAATAGTCTCAGAGATTCGACAAGGGGTGTGCGCAAGGTCCTCGGTCGCGAAATAAAGAAGTCAGCCTTAAGAAATCAAAATACCAAACGTCCATCGCTGTTCAAGTTCGATCCAAATGACTTTATAAAGATTCCTATAATGGTCAAGGCAATCAAAGGGATGGCCGTTGGGGTATCAAACACCAATATTGAAGACAGGGCGTATTTAATATCGCGAATGATAATAAATAGTGGAGCCCGGGCAGGGGCTGTGGCAGGTGCCACCATCAACAAAATTGAGGGGGGCCGAACAAACTCATGTTGGTGACCGATCCTCTTTTGTTGTCAGCGTGTCTGACCACAAGACCGCTTTGTCTGGGCCATTCCATAACCCTCTGACACATAGAGAGCATAAGGCCCTGTTGAACCCGATTTCTTTTGTGAAGACCCGTCATCCGGATGCCCAATATCCGTTCGTTTCAGCAGATGGGGTACCCTTCAATTCTAGTCGCATCTGCTACGAGCATAACAAGACGTGAAAGAGGACAGGGTTCTTGAGTAAGTATGGTCAGTTCAGTAGTACTGATAATAGAAAGAGAATTGCAACAGTAATGGGGGCACGGTTCCCAGAATTGCGTGAAAAAACTGCTAAGCAGTTGAAGCATTCTGTGGCCGTGGAGAAGGCCATTTATGACCATACTACTGGGGCAAAAAGATATCAGATTCGAGACCAACCTCGCATAAAAGCCATCCTTTTATCGCTGTAACCTGGATTGCTTTTGTGCGATCTCTTCAAGCATGCAGAATAATTTTTAGATCTCGTTCTTGCGATTAAAATGGTATATAAAACATGACTACTGTTCAACATATGGCGGAGATATAGGACAACGTAATGTTTAACAATAGAACAAATCCATATTCTGCATATATGGGCAATTACGGAGGCTTTGATCTGTAAAGGCTTCCAAGCTGACCAAGCAATCCATACATGGTTGGAACCGGAATTCAAACCTTTGAAAACATGTATGTTTACCTTTAAGATATGTCTCTAATTTAAAGAAAAAAGATATCAGATCCGAGACCAACCTCGCATAAAAGCCATCCTTTTATCGCTGTAACCTGGATTGCTTTTGTGCGATCTCTTCAAGCATGCAGAATAATTTTTAGATCTCGTTCTTGCGATTAAAATGGTATATAAAACATGACTACTGTTCACAAAATGGCGGAGATATAGGACGACGTAATGTTTAACAATAGAACAAATCCATATTCTGCATATATGCGCAATTACGGAGGCTTGGATCTGTAAAGTCTTCTAAGCTGGCCAAGCAATCCATACATGGTTGGAACCGGAATTTAAACCTTCGAAAACATGTATGTTTACTTTTACGACATGTCTCTATTTTAAAGAAAAAAGATATCAGAAACCGAGACCAATCTCGGATAAAGCCCTACTTTTATCGCTTTAATCTGGATTGCTTTTTTGCGATCTCTTCAAGCATGCAGGATAATATTTAGATCTCCTTCTTGCGATTAAAATGGTATATAAAACATCACTACTGTTCATAAAATGGTGGAGATATAGGACGACGTAATGTTTAACACTGTAAAAATATAGAGGACTTTGTATAGCAAGCCTTTATGTTTGGTGTTGGAAATGCCAGTGTAAAATATCTGGGGCCTTTGTATAGTCGCCAACTGTTTGAGTGGGAGTATTCTATGTGAAGGCCTCATATACAAAGGCCCTGTAATCTCTGCAGTAATCTTTCAACATGATTTTTTCTGGTGTTGTTTGTTTTTCATTACAACTATTTCGTGTTGTTGTTATTGTTGACCCCTTTATATCGCCAACACGTCCGAGTTCCGCGCCCTTTGGATTTTCCGCAACAGTGAATTTTGTGCAGAGGGCCTTTGTATAGTCCAACCCTTGGGTTCGAACCGGAACCCACGGGAAATCGTGCCATGTGAAGGCCTTTGGGTTTCCAAAAATTGGTCCCTTACAAAGGCCCTGTGAAGAGAAAGTCCATGAGCAAAGGTCACGGCGATCTGGATCGAACATATTTCCAGGGTTAGCTCGAGAGGTCAATCGGGCGCCCTTAAGGTCAAGACCCAGCAGGGCATCGTGTAGGAGCTGACACAAACTTTTCGCCTTTTTTGCCATACAGAGGTCTTTTGGTCATTTTGGAAGGGCCGTAACCCAGTTGCAGAAGGGGGCGGACCGGCCCCCTTGGGTTTATAACGAGTACCCAGTGGGTCCAATACAATCACGTGACCATGTGGCCCTAACCCCGTCGGCATAACCGTCTAACAATTATAGGCACTGTATAGTACCATTTCCCAGAAGATGACCACGCGGAGACCCCACACTTGACCCCAAGATGCGGGACGTTGACCGGAAGTCGTACACCGAGTTTGGACGAAACTTCAATTTTTAGCCCAAAATTCAAGTTTTTCTAAAATTTCACCTTTTTGATATACAGTATTACCTGCCCTTCGTTTGACCTCGGTTTTTGACCTTATTAGGATGAGAGGGTTATCCTGGGTTATGCAATCTGACCTTGACCCCCTGCTATCCCCGGCTACCCGTTGACCCCGACCCTTAACCCAGTTTTGTGACAAAATGGTGGCCATTTTACGAAAAATGCCTATGCCTCATACGGGCGGAAATTTGTAACCCAAACCCAAACTGTGGTCCATGACCTAGAGTTGACCTATATCTGGAGGCAAGCGGGACATATTCGGAGGTCATGACCTCTTGACCTAGTTAACCTTGACTTAGAAAAATTTTTGGGTGCCTTTATATAGCCATGGTGCGGATTAGGGTTAGGGTTAGGTAAAAAGGCCCATAACTCCGCCAAAAATTATCCGATCAGAAATTCCTTCGGACATGCACAACTAGGCTTGGTGACAAACACTCCTGTGAAGTTTCAATGAAATCCATCAAGCGGTTTTAGAGAAGAAGCGAGGACAAGATTTTGCTAAAAAGGGCCATAACTCAGCCAAAAAAAATCCGAGCAGAAATTCCTGACGATATGCACAACTAGGCTTGGTGACAAACACTCCTGTGAAGTTTCAAAGAAATCCCTCAATCGGTTTTGGAGAAGAAGCGAGGACAAGATTATTTCGGACGGACGGACAGATGGACGGACGGACGGACGGAAGGACAAACGGACGGTCCGATTACTATATGCCTCCCTTCGGGGGCATAAAAAGCAAGGATGAGTTATGGGCCTTTGAACATCAAATGATGTATGATAAAATAAAGGTATACAAAGTTTTAAAGTTGTAGTTTTAATAGAATGAAAGTTATATGAGCTTTTACCAGCTTGCACGCAAACTTTAACCTTGATTTCTAAGTCTACAAAGGGCAATAATTTGATAAAATCAAAGAGTTATGGTTCTTGGCATACATAGTCAGGGTCATGATGGTAAACAAGTGTCTTAAGTTTCAAAGCTATAGTACAAGAAGTATGAAAGTAACTAGCTTGCACGCAAACTTTAACCTGAAATTCTAAGTTGATAAAGGGCCATAATTTGAACAAAATGGAAGTTAGAGTTATGCTTCTTGGCATACCCACTTGGGATATGATAATGAACAAGTGCTGAAAGTTTCAAAGCTGTAGTATAAGTAGTATGGAAGTTACGGGTTTGTACACCAGCTTGCACGCAAACTTTAACCTGAAATTCCAAGTCGAAAAAGGGCTATAATTTTAATAAAATGAAAGTTAGAGTTTTGGTTCTTGACATACACACTTGGGAGATGATGATGAACAAGTGTGCCAAGTTTCAAAGTTGTAGTATAAGTAGTATTGAAGTTATGTGTTTGTACAGTAGCTTGCACCAAACTTTAACCTGAAATTCCAAGTCGAAAAAAGGGCCATAATTTGATGAAAATGAAAGTTAGAGTTATGGTTCTTGGCATACACACTCGGGACATGATGATGAACAAGTGTGCCAAGTTTCAAAGCTGTAGTATAAGTAGTATTGAAGTTATGTGTTTGTACAGTAGCTTTCACGCAAACTTTAACCTGAAATTCTAAGTCAAAAAAGGGCCATAATTTGATCAAAATGAAAGTTAGAGTTATGGTTCTTGGCATACACACTCGGGACATGATGATGAACAAGTGTGCCAAGTTTCAAAGCTGTAGTATAAGTTGTATTGAAGTTATGTGTCTGTACATTAGCTTGCACGCAAACTTTAACCTGAAATTCTAAGTCGAAAAGGGCCATAATTTGATCAAAATGAAAGTTTGAGTTATGGTTCTTGGCATACATACTCGGGACATGATGATGAACAAGTGTGCCAAGTTTTAAAGCTGTAGCTACAGTAGTTTTTAAGATATCAGTAGGTTGCACGCAAACTTTAATCAAAGCGGGACGCCGACGGCGATGCCGACGCCAACGCCCAAGTGAGTACAATAGCTCGACATATTCTTTGAATAGTCGAGCTAAAAAGGTGTTTATAAGAATTGAGTTTAAAAAATCGAACCTCATAAAAAAAAGCCTCAAAAACTCGAGAACCATGGAAAACTCTAACTATTTCATAATTCGCCTGAGTATTCGAGTTTTCGAAGTTTTACTGTATAACTATAATTATGTTAACCAAGAGAACCCTAGGGCGTGGCCGATTTTAGCCCAGGGGACATAATTTGAACAAATTTAGTAGACATCCATTAGACATTGCTACTTACCAAATATCTAAGCTATACGCATTGTGGTTTGTGAGAAGAAGATTTTTAAAGATTTCCTATATAAGTCTATGTAAAATGAAGTGACCCCTGGGGCAGGGCAAATTTTGACCCCAGGGAAATAATTAGAACAATCTTGTAGAGTTCCACTAGAGGGTGCTAAATGCCAAATATCTAAGCTCTAGGCATTGTGGTTTCAGAAAAGAAGATTTTTAAAGTTTTTCCTTTAGGTTGCCATGGCAACCAGAGTTCTGCATGGAATTGATTTCTTTGAACAACTTTGGAAGAGCTTCATGCAAGGAACATCAGTGGCAAGTCTCATCAACTTTGGCCCAGGGGTTTAAGAGGAGATGTCGTTTAAATAAAAAGTTTACGGACGGCCGGACGCCGGACAAATTGCAATCACAAAAGCTCACCTTGTCACTATGTGACAGGTGAGCTAAAAACAAATTACTTCTTGAAAACAGCACCATAACTTATAAATGATTGTTCTGTCAACTGATCAATATTATAATGGACAATATCCAGTGTCTCTTTAGCTTACAGGTTGTGGAAACAGCTGCCAAGCAGGAAAACAACCCTCAACAAGAGAACTCAAGAGGCCACCTGATCATTAAACTTATGTTCACAGTTCAAGTAATTTTATTTCCAGTTTAATTTATCATGTTGATATTGTTGACAAAATATTTTATGATAGTTTTTTTTTAAATAATTAATGTAAATCAAGTTATTTATCAGAAATGAGAATCTATGTAAAGGGAGTGAGAAACTATCTTTTTATCCTAGTGTAAACATGGCAAGAGTAGATGCTGAGAATTGAGTCACCACAAAAACATTCTGAGCTTAACCTTTACTCTTTACTCCATAAAAACTTTTACTGCATGGGCAAACAGTTTAGTTCACAATCAGTCGACACATCCATGCCATCTGATCAGGATTTAAACTGTTCACTTTTAGATTATTTCTGACCAACAACTATCTCAACAAATTTGAAAATAAATTCAGGAATTCACAGTACTTCCATGTTAATTATTATTATTGTTATATTTATAAAGTTTATTTGCAACATTATTTTTAGTGATGAATTCCAAAAGAAATTTTTAATGGATAGCAGTCCATTGTTATTTTAAAACTTATTACTATTTCTTTTCAGTTATGAAGTTCTTTAAATGACCAACATACTAGGGCCCTTGAAGATCATAAAACTAAGATTGGAGACCAGTCTCAAATATCAAGCATACGATTGGATGAAATGGAAACTGGCTGAAATGGAAACTAGTTTCCAGTTTTAGTTTTATGATGATCAGCATAGATGTTGCTTCTTGATGGCTTACAATTTTATCCATTTAAGATCTTGGACAGTATTTGATTTCTCTGTAAAAGTTTTAAGTGCACTGTTCTGGAAGGTTTGACATGACCCTTCATTTGAAGATTGTAACTTTGTAAGGTTGAAATTCCAGAACTTTGCTTATTGTAATAATAGTATATTTTGCCTTCACCAGATAATTGACTTTCCTTTAAGGGTGAAACCTCGGCAATAACATTAGTTGATTTAGCTGGAAATGAAAAAACAGAAGGGGACAGTGCAACAGTAAAGGTTTGTTAACAGGATTGAAAACTGCAGTTATTAAAACATAAAAATAAAACAAACAGGACATTATCTTACTCTTATAAACAAGCTTGAACATCGCAATTATTAATTAATGTTTCAGTGTAATTAGGATTGAAAACTGCAGTTATTAAAACATAAAAATAAATCAAACAGGACAATACCTTACTCTTATAAACAAGCTTGAACATCGCAATTATTAATTAATGTTTCAGTGTAATTATTTGACATCGGACACCTATAAGGTAAACATGGTTATTTATTGAAAAAATTAATTTGTTCAGAATAACCTGCAAAGCTGCCTACCTGCATTATTTTCTTTTTTGTATTTAAATTATGTTTTTTTAACTAGACTGTGTCCTTGGGACACTGATGCCCCCACTGCTACAACAACATTTGTAACAAAGGGCCATAACTCTGGTAAAAATTGTCGCAGGAAAAAATTGTTTCCTTACAATCATCAACATATCCTGCTTGATCATCTGTGCAAGCTTGAAAGAAATCAGCATAATAGTTAATGAGTTGATGCCACAAGATTTGGGATAGATACATATGGATGGACAGACATACAAGTGCAACTCCATAATTATGCTCCCACTTTGTGAGGGCTTAAAAATGTTGAATGCTATAACATTGTAGTTGGTATTTCCCAGCAACCATTGAATGGAGCAGCTGAAATTTCCTTTAACATTTAACTTTCCTCATATTTATGTTAAAATACAGCTTACTAACAACAGCTATATATGAAAGTTTCATTTGCTAGAAAAACAAGACATGTTCTATTGTAGTATAACTGAAAATTAAAATAATAATAACAAGAGCTGTCACTTGAAATTGACATATGCCCCCGAAATGCAGCTTTCAAATTGAATAGGTATACATATGTAATAAATAAACATATGTAATGAAAAATATGCTTGTGGAAGACAAAGCATACTGCATGCATATAATGTGAAAGATGAAAGGATCATATGTTTCAAGTCTGTATTAAATATATAGTTAAATAAAGTTAAATATTACATTTTTTTAGAAAATTCGAAGATTATTGGGGAAATTATCCTGGAAAATGATTATTAGAGTTATGGACCTTACTACATATGATGTGGGTAATATGAACAAGAGGGCCATGATGGCCCTTTATCACTCACCTGAGTACAACAAAGTTGTGTTGTACGAGACCCAACGTCTCGATATGGTGAACATTTACACCAAGTTATTTTAAAATCCAATAAGAAACAACAAATCTACAGCTTGGAAAAGAAAATGCTATTTTTAGTAACAGTGACCTTGACCTTTGACCTACCGGCATGGGTATTGTAAGCAACACATCCCCTTGTCATGGTGAACATTTATGTAAAGTTATTTTGAAATCACTCCATTCATTAGGAATTAACAGCCCAGACAAGAAAATTTTATTTTTAATAACAGTGACCTTGACCTTGGACCAACAGGCATGGGTATTGTACACGAAAGTACACCTTGTCATGGTAAACATTTGAGCCAAGTTATTTTAAAATCCAATGAGAAATAACAAATTTACAGCCTGGACAAGATTTTTCTATTTTTAGTAACAGTGACCTAGTTTTTGACCCCAGGTGACCCATATTCAAAGTCGTCCAATTAATAACTGGGACATATGTCCTGACCAAGTTTCTTTACAATCTGATAATCAGAGTAAAAATGTGACCACTATAGTGTTAACAAGAAAATTCTATTTTTAGTAACAGTGACCTAGTTTTTGGACCCAGGTGACCCATATTCGAACTTGTGCGAGAAATCATTGGGACAAACATCCTGACCAAGTTTCATGACAATCGGAGCAAAAATGTGACCTCTAGAGTGTTAACAAGAAAATTGTATTTTTAGTAACAGTGACCTAGTTTTTGGACCCAGATGACCCATATTCAAACTCGTCCGAGAAATCATTGGGACAAACATCCTGACCAAGTGTCATGACAATCAGAACAAAAATGTGACCGCTAGAGTGTTAACAAGAAAATTCTATTTTAAGTTACAGTGACCTAGTTTTTGGACCCAGATAACCCATATTCAAACTCATCCTAGAAATCATTGGGAAAAACATCCTGACCAAGTTTCATGACAATCGGAGCAAAAATGTGACCGCTAGAGTGTTAACAAGAAAATTCTATTTTTAGTAACAGTGACCTAGTTTTTGGACCCAGATGACCCGTATTTGAACTCTTTCGACAAATCATTAGGACAAACATCCTGACCAAGTTTCATGACAATCGGAGTAAAAATGTGACTGCTAGAGTGTCAACAAGAAAATTCTATTTTTAGTAACAGTGACCTAGTTTTTGGACCCTGATGACCCATATTGGAACTCGTCCGAGAAATCATTGGGACAAACATCCTGACCAAATTTCATGACAATCGGACAAAAAATGTAACCTCTATTGCGTTAACAAAATTTACCTTAGGGTTAGGGTTAGGGTTTAGGGTTAGGGTTAGGTAAAAAGGCCCATAACTCCGCCAAAAATAATCCGATCAGAAATTCCTTAGGATATGCACAACAAGGCTTGGTGACAAACACTCCTGTGAAGTTTCAATGAAATCCCTCAACCGGTTTTAGAGAAGAAGCGAGGACAAGATTTTGCTAAAAAGGGCCATAACTCAGCCAAAAATAATCAGAGCAGAAATTCCTGATGATATGCACAACTAGGCTTGGTGACAAACACTCCTGTGAAGTTTCAAAGAAATCCCTCAAGCGGTTTTGGAGAAGAAGCGAGGACAAGATTATTTCGGATGGACGGACGGTCCGATTACTATATGCCTCCCTTCGGGGGCATAAAAATAAAGTTCACATCTACCTGTACACTATCTAGTGATTTTTTTAGGTATACTTGAACAAAAAACTTTATTTTGTCCAAACTTTTATTCCATTTCTTTTAAATTTAGAATTTCCAATGGTTGGCCTTCGTCCAATTCTTAACACCAAATTGACAATAAAACATAGTTTTGGTATTTACTTAGTGAAATGAAAGATAAACTTCACTGGCACAACAATATATTTAGTAAATATAAGTAAAATGGTTCAATTACATTCTGATTGTTGTATTTTGCTTAAATCTAACATAATCTCTGTTAAAGTTAATTTTTCATCCTTGTCTGTTAAAGGTAGATAAGACATTTACTTCTTGTTTTACAGGAAGGCACTGAAATCAACACCGATCTATTCTGCCTGTCAAATCTTCTTAGGGACATGGCAAAGAAAAAGCAGACCACCAGGGACACCTACAAGAGACCTAATTTAACAGCTGTCTTGTATGTAAGTCCACTAAATGAATATGCTTGCTTATGAAAGGTATTTTCAAAACCCAGTTGAACAAAAAATGCCACTGTCAGAATCTATTTCATCCTTGTCTGTTAAAGGTAGATAAGACAATTAACTTCTGGGTTTACAGGAAGGCACTGAAATAAACTGCGACCTGCTCAACTTTGCGAAGATATTGAAAGATATGGCAAAGAATCGACACACCACTAAGGCGACATACCTAAGCCGACTTTTAACTGGTGTTTTGT
Organism: Corbicula japonica; assembly: GCA_038501625.1. Taxonomy (NCBI): domain Eukaryota; kingdom Metazoa; phylum Mollusca; class Bivalvia; order Venerida; family Cyrenidae; genus Corbicula; species Corbicula japonica. Next base: position 1,843,610 of record JAZAYU010000013.1, read on the forward strand.
ACACAAGTCCACAAAATAAACGTGCTTGGTTATGAAAGGTACTTTCAAAACCCAGTTGAACAAAAAAATGCAACTGTCAGAATCTATTTCATCGTTGTCTGTTAAAGGTAGATAAGACAATTAACTTCTGAGTTTACAGAAAGTCATTGCCATTAACAAAGATTTGCTAAGCAAAGATACCGAGGGATATCATATGGACAGCAACATTCCCACAACAAAGAGCACATACCAAAATAGAGAGTTAACTGGTGTTTTATGAAAAGAGAAAAAATTAGTTAGATGTTTCAATTACATTACATGATTTTTGCATATTGTTCAATTCAAACACAACCACTGTTAAAGTTTATTTTTTCATTTTTGTTAAAGGTAGATAAGAAAACAACCTTCTATTTTTACAGGAACAGGTCTCAATAAACCAAGACCTATTGAATTTAACGATGATCCTCAGTGACATGGGCCAGAATATTACCCACACAAGGAGCACTTATGACGTGTGTAAGCTTACAGGTAGATAAGAAAACAAATTTCTATTTTTACAGGAAGGGGTCTCCATTAATAAGGACTTGCTCAACCTAACAATGATTTTAAGCGATATGGGGAGAAATATTAGCCACATCAGAGCCACCTATATCAGCTGGAGTATTGTATGCAAATCCACTAAATGAATATGCTTGCTTATGAAAGGTATTTTCAAAACTCAGTTGAGCAAAGTCTGTTTCAGGAGTTCACAAAAATGCAACTGTCAGAAACTAAATGGCCAGGATTGAGTGAGGGAGAACCTTAACTTCTGGATGTCTACAACCTTAACTACTGGATGCCTAAAAACAGAAAATACATGAACTGAAAGAAACTGACCACAAATTGTCTAGGCCTAGTCCTAGACCAGTTGTCTACATAACTGGACTAATTACCACAATATAACACTTTACATCATCTTTAAGGCTGCACTTTACAAAGAACAAATTTAGACACTGGTATTAAGAACTGATCAATGAACAGGGTTATAAATCACATTTTGTCTGTTCCATTTTGTGCCTACTAGTTTTGATCATTGAACAGGGATGTAAGAGGCGATTTGTTAGGAATTTAAAAGCTACAGCTTTACGACATTAAATCTTTGCCAGATTTTGGGAGCTTAAAATTTGTTAATATTGTTTGTTATGATCGTCTGTCTAGGACATACAGTCGGAAGTGGAAAGGATATGGTGTAAAGATAGGTGCAACTGCTAACCGTGTATAAATCTGTGCATCCTTCCATTCACCTTTAAACGGACATTTCAATGGTGGTAGTCTACTCCACCAAATAGGTGCTTAGAGTGTCCAGTTTTTTAATTTTTAATTATATCCTTCCTGCTTTTCTTTATTAAAGCTTTAGGTTTTGCCAACAAGTTTTCTTTTCAAAATGTTTCATGTCTACTCCAAGTTTTGTTTAATTGTATATTCCATTCAAACAATCAAATAATGACAATGTCTTATGTTTCAGGATTCTATGGTTAGTGCTTCCAGGAGTAAGGCGGTGCTCATCTGTTGTGTCACACCTGATAAGAAGTAAGTCTTCATTCTCTAACTTGGTGCTTCCACATAATAGCTAAGCATTGGTGGATTGGGGGACCCAACAATTAACTCCACATAATGATCTCTTCTTCCTTATCAAGGTGGCTATACCAGGTGACTAAGAAAGTTGTGCACACACAAAAACACTTCAAGTGTTTTGCTTGTTTCTCAGTAATTTCTGGACTGATTTGATCAGATAAAAAGCACCATACAATCCGGGTCTACTGTTATCTTACAGCAGAGGTGTAGAATTCCACTGGACCGCTGGCCATGGCGAGTAAATGATCTGTTGGGTCGAGTGAAGCGGCCGAAACACTTGACCAACCGAGCGAGTAAATTTTTCAGCAATGCACATGTATTTTCTTCCGAAAATGAAATATTTTCACTTTGTTTACAAAATACAATTCAATTTCTGGTATTTCAGTATTTGGAACTTTTCTGATGTAAAGGTAACAGCAGCGATTTATTTTTATCCTCACTGGGGTTCCCAAATCAGAACGAGGCAGCAAGAGTCTGTATTTTCCCACTATATGTCAAAATGTCAAAACAAATGAAGATAATGCTTTTTACACAAAGTGGGGGTGATCATGAAAAGCGAGAGAGCGAGCGAGACAGTAAGAAAGAGAACGAATAGAAAAACGAAAATTGCAACAGAAAGAGTATGTGTAAACATTTGTAGTAGACACTTGAAAATTTTATTTAAAATGTAAGGGCGAGTGTACTTTCTGTAAGGACGAGTGCACTAACTCATTCACTCGACCTGCAGGGCGAGTGGGTCCAAAAAAAATTCTATACCTGTTCAGGTTCACCTTCAATTTTCAAAAATGGTGCACAGCTAATTTACAGGTGCACCAGTACATTTATACGTTGGATGCATGAATTGATAGGTGCACCAGCACTTGTTAACTTTTGAGCCTTACCCTAAGCCATAGGATTGTTGGTTAAAGTCCATTATCAGACACATCCAATATTGATTAGATACTCTGAAAATAGACACTGTGATGTATACCATGGCCCACAGTATGAAATGTTTCTGGCAATCTAGCTTCAGGTGGAAACACAAACATTTATAGATCTGCAACCCCTTCAACTGTTCAGTTTTCTTTCTTCTGCAAGAATTAGCATAATACAAGCTAATAAAACATTAACTTTACAATGAGCCTTTCAAAGTATTATAGTTTTATATTAACATTAACGGGAATAAAGCCAGTACGAAGAGGACGATAAATTTTGCCCGTGAAAAGAATCAAGGATGGGTCAGGCGTGGTATGCTTTTTTTTAATAATGCTGTTATTTAACCTTTTCCTACATATATACACAGTGGTGGGGGATGAGGAGTGGATGGGGATAGGGGATCAGGGAGGGGTGGTGGGGGATAAGGAGGGATGGGGGTAGGGGATGAGGGAGGGGTGGTAGGGGATCAGGCGGCCGTTCCTCGTTTTGTCGACATTGAAGTCCGGGTTGGTCCGCCGCGGGTCACCAAGCATCAGAAACCACGACAACCAAATCCAGATGATTGATCAAGGTTTGCTATGTTCTATCATGCTATTGTTGAGTTTTAAGAAAATGTATTTTACATGGCATATACAAAGAGTCTTATTTTTTGTTATTGCAGACCTTTTGTGTTTATGGAAGCTCACTCTACTTTAATTTAAACAAGGCAGTCAGAAAGACAGCAATATCCCCCACCGCATGCAGGAATGTTGGAAAGGTTATGGATGTTATAATTGCAAATTAACAAATATATCTCCAGCAGTTTGGATGTTATGGAGCTATATGAAAGACATGGTTAAATATGAACCTTCAAAGACAACTAGTGACCTTGACCTTCAGTCGACCAGGTTGGAACATTGGTCTCTTGGTGGAACATTTGACAAAAGTTTGATAAAATTCACTGCAAGGGTTCAGAAGATATGAACCAGACACAAAATACATAGTTCAAATCGTCAATGACCTTGACCTTGAGCCAGCCAGGTTGGAACATGGGTTCTGCACATCATCTTGATGGGCTGAACATTTGATAAAAGTTTCAAGATATTCATTCTAGGGGTTCAAAAGATATGAGCCAGACACAAAATACATAATTCAAATCTTCAAACATCACTGGTGTCCTTGACCTTGAGCTGGCTAGGTGGGTTCTGCACAACGTCTTCATGGGCTGAACATTTGACTAAAGTTTCATGAAATTCCTTCTAGGGGTTCAGAAGATATGAACCGGATATGAAGTAAATGGTTCAAATCTTAAAACACCACTGGTGACTTCGACCTTGAGCTGGCCATGTTGGAATGTGGGTTCTGCACATTGTCTTCATAGGCTAAGCATTTGACTAAAGTTTCATGAAATTCCTCCTAGGGGTTCAGAAGATATGAACCGGACTCGAAATGCATGGTTCAAATCTTCGAACACCACTGGTGACCTTGACCTTGAGCCGGCCAGGTTGGAACATGGGTTCTGCATGTCGTCTTGATTGGGAGAACATTTGACTAAAGTTTCATGAAATTCCTTCTAGGGGTTGAAAAGTTATGGACCCGACACGAAATGTGCGTGCACGGAAGGACGGACAGATGAAGACCATTCCTATATCCCCCATCCGCTATGCGGCGGGGGATAATTTGAGTAAATATGACAATTTTATAAATACCTTAGCCAAGAATAATATTGCTTAAATAAAGATTATTATTAATTATTTTATAAACCATCTTATTCGAGTTATCTTTTTTTAGCAGTTTGGCTTAAGTGTATTAATTAGTTGCCGAGTTATGCTCTGGAAGTTGTTTTTTTTGCAATATTTTCAACTTTAAACCCTAAGTGTGACACTGACCTCTGTGGCAGGGCATAGTTCTTGGATGCGACAATGTTTTTTCAAAGTAAACACTTGTGTGAAGTTTGGTTGAAATCCCTTAAGAATCTGTACCCAAAATATACACTTAAATGACTACTAAGTAAACAAAAGATAAAGTTCAAATGTTTTGAGAAACAATCAAAATGATTACTGCCTTTGATAAGGAGTCACGAAAAAATTAATATCGCTGAACATCCGAGTCTAAGTTGTGAGATAAGTAACTAGATGGGCGTTTAAATGAACACTGGTATCGCCCTCTAAAACTTTGTCAGAATAAAAAATCCATAATATACAGAAAGGGGCATTACTCCATCAAATGTGACCTTTTGTAACATAAAAATAGCAAAAATGTGACCTTGACCTACAGATTTTTGCATCATCACAACCTTGTTGTCATAAACAATATAATTTTGAAAGTTTGATGAAGAAATATTAAGAAATGGAAAAGTTATAGCCAACATTTATTTTCGTGTAAAAATCCAAGTGCAAAAACTCCATCAAATGTAATCCTGATCAAAATTTGGCATGATCACCCATTTGTTGTGATAGGCAATAAAATTTGAAAGTAAAATGAAGAAATGTTTAATGTAATGGAAGTTACATAAGCCAACATAAGTTTTCATGACTGAAGGACTGACGGACAGACAAAGTGATCCCTATTTATCCCTATTTATCGTCTTTCTTCCAAAGGGCAACAGTTTAGGAGTTACAACGCAACACAATATTTCATTTAAACTGTACTGAAATACGTAAGGGGTCATAACTTAAGTTCAAATGGACCTGGCCAGAAACACAACCCAAAGTGCACAACTACACTTACTAGTTAACATACCTGTAAAGTTTCATGACTGTGGCTTTCACACTATTTCAGTAACATGCCACAAAAGATTACATGCTGACCACATTATAATGAAATTCAAAGGGACTATAACTCTGGTTTTAATGTGAATGGCCAAAAACAAAACCCCAGATGCACAACTATACATAATGGTCAATATACCTGTAAAGTTTCATGATTGAGGCTCTCATACTTTTTTAGTTCATGCGACACAAGATTACATGTACATGGTAAATTTATTTTATTGAAAATACACAAGGGGCCATAACTCTGGTTTTAATGGATGTGGCCAAAAACAAAACACCAGGTGCAAAACTACACATGATGGTTAACATGCATGTGAAGTTTCATGACTGTGACTCATATACTTTTGGATTTACATGCGACAAGATTACAATGCTGAATGCATTATAATGAAATGAATAATGGGCTATAACTCTGGTCTTAATGGGTATGGCCAGACCAAAAGCTCTTATACTTTTAGAGTTACGCGTGATGGATGGAAAGACCCACAAACCGACGGAAGGGAGGACAGATGGATGGACAGGGGCAAACCTATATGCCCCCCTCTTTAAGAGTGGGGGCATAACAAGAGCTGTCCGAGGAGACAGCGCGCTCCACTATTTGAATCATTTGAAACAAATGCAATTTGAAGATTCAAATAATAACAACTATGGCCAAATATTCATGTGCAATCAGGAAAAGTATTAACAAGTGAATGGGAGAAAGTAATTTTAAATAACAGAAATAATTCCATAATGTTCCTTAAATATTGAACTAAAAAGGGGAATAACTATGAAATATTTTTGGAAGAGTTAAAAACAAGAGGGTCCATAGGACCCTGGGTCGCTCACCTGTCAACAACTGCTCAATGGTTGCAAGAGTTGTTTGCAAGTTTGGTAAAATCAAGTCAAAAATTAAAAAAAATTAAGCTGCTATTGTGGAGAAAATGTAACTAGATGATGTTCTATACCAAATATATAAGCTCTAGGCCTTAAGGTTTCAGAGAAAAGATTTTTAAAGATTTACTATATAACACTATGTAATAAAACTGGTGACCACCAGGGCGGAGCCATTTTCGACCCCAGGAGAATAATTTGAACAATTTTTGTAGAGGACCACTACATGCTGACACATACCAAATACCAAGGTTCTAGGCCTTGTGGTTTTAGAGAAGAAGATTTTTTTAAGTTTTCCCTATATAAGTCTATGTAAAACAAGTGACCCCTGGAGCGGGGCCATTTTTGACCCCAGGGGGATAATTTGAACAATTTTTGTAGAGTTCCACTAGAGGGTGCTAAATGCCAAATATCTAAGCTCTAGGCCTTGTAGTTTCAGAGAAGAAGATTTTTAAAGTTTTTCCTTTAGGTTGCCATGAAAACCAGAGTTCTGCATGGGATTGATTTCTTTGAACAAATTTGGAAGAGCTTCATGCAAGGAACATCCATGGCAAGTTTCATCAACTTTGGCCCAGGGGTTTAAGAGGAGATGTCATTTAAAGTTAAAGTTTACGGACGGACGACGGATGGACGGACGACGGACAAATTGCGATCACAAAAGCTCACCTTGTCACTACGTGACAGGTGAGCTAAAAAATGGTCGCAGGAAAAAATACTTTTCTTTACATCCTGCTTAATCATCTGTGCAAGTTCGAAAGAAATCTGCCTGATAGTTAATGAAGAGTTGATGCCACAAGATTTGCGGGATGTATGGACAGACATATGGACGAGTGAAACTCAATATGCCTCCCACTTTGTGGGGGAACAATTACCAACTAGTCATCTGACGGCTATGAACATTTGGTGACAATAGATCAATATATTATTCTGTTATTGACCAAAAACCAATTTTCAATTGAAGTCATCATGACCTTTACCTTTAGCAGTTTGACCCCCAAATTAATAGGCATTATCTACTGACAAACAATTAAGTGAGTCTCTTTCAAAATGTTCTCCAATTAATTGAAAAAAAAATTTTCATTTATAAGGTAATCATCCTATGACCCTGAACTTGAACTTTGTGACATCTTTTGGCGACTGAAGGTCTATCATTCTGAAGTTACTAATCAATAACCAATTTACACATGAAGGTTTTATTACACTGATTGGTGACCTTGTGACACCAAAACAACTGATGTTATCTACTCATCAAGACCATTTTTCTACAAAATCTGACATCTGTAGGTTTATCCAAGTTCAAAAATGGCAAAAGTTAACAAATAGACAGTCAACACAGGTCATGATATAATACTCGGACATACAATGTATATAAAAGTTATTTTAACTTATTTTTATGTGTGTACTTTAAACCCTTGCTAGATTTGAGATCTTATGCACTAATGCAGAACACTCAATATTCCACACTTGACTGGTTTCACATTTGCATCACACAACCACTAGGTGTTTATGCAAATAAACCTTCAATTACACAATACACTTGTATTTTTCAATTTCTAAACAAATAAACAGCATGCTGAATTGTGTGAGTGTAACAGTTTGTCAACATGTTAATTTGAACAGTAGCTAAACCTGTCTGAAGCTTTCAACATGAATATCTGGAGCAGATGTGCTGTCACTGCCGTAATCCGGGTGAACAGACAGCAGTGCTGTGGATGGGTTTCCACAGCAACAACTTTGGTGTACAATGCTAAAATATTCCATTTCATGGTAACAGTCTGTTGTATTCTGCAATCAGTTGTGATTTCTTGATAGAATCCCAGATTCTAGCAGCATAATGGAACCTTACAAGAGAGAGAACATATAATTCAGTCTTGTATATTGACCCAAATCATGCCTTCTAAATTATAACTAGAATGTTGTGTTCCTCGGAACACACGTGTCGCCTGCATGGAAAAAGTTGAAATGTGGGCCTATGTTTAATCATATATAATACAAATATTTTATTAAAGTTGATTTCAATACTACACCACAGAACATGTGTCATCTAAATTGCATTTAAAAAAGGAATAACTAAAATAATGGTGAAACCTGAGTTATCATCTTCAAAAATTGGTTTGTAAATGCAGATGAGTTATTCAAAGTATTAAGTGAATTAGTTGAACAAATACTTTCCATTTTTACAGGCAACACTAAGTTTCATGTTAAAGTTGCATTTGAAAGGGACATAACTCATAAAATATTGAAACTGGAGTTATCATTCTTGTCGTCACAGATGGCATTGTTCAAGCTGATAATATATTCCAAGTATGAATTGAATAGGACAAGTACTTTCAAAGTTATAGACAACATTAAGTTTCATGTTAAAGTTGCATTTGAAAGGGGCATAACTCAAAAAATTTTGAAACTGGAGTTATTATTCTTGTTGTCACAGATGGCATTGTTCGTGCTGATGATATATTCCAAGTACAAAGTGAATAGGACAAGTACTTTCAAAGTTATTGGCAACATTAAGTTTCAGGTTAAAGTTGCATTTGAATGGGGCATAACTCAAAAAATATTGAAATTTGAGTTATCATTCTTGTCGTCACAGATGGCATTGTTCATTCTGATGATATATTCCAAGTATGAAGTGAATAGGACAAGTACTTTCAAAGTTATAGGCAACATTGAGTTTCAGGTTAAAGTTGCATTTGAAAGGGGCATAACTCAAAAAATATTGAAACTGGAGTTATCATTCTTGTCATCACAGATGGCATTGTTCATGCTGATGATATATTCTAAGTATGAAGTGAATAGGTGAAGTACTTCCAAAGTTATAGGCAACATTAAGTTTCAGATTAAAGTTGCATATGAAAGGGGCATAACTAAAAAAAAATGAAACTGGAGTTATCATTCTTGTTGTCACAGATGGCATTGTTCGTGCTGATGATATATTCCAAGTATGAAGTGAATAGGTGAAGTACTTTCAAAGTTATAGGCAACATTAAGTTTCAGATTAAAGATGCATTTGAAAGGGGCATAACTAAAAAATATTGAAACTGGAGTTATCATTCTTGTCGTCACTGATGGCATTGTTCGTGCTGATGATATATTCCAAGTATGAAGTGAATAGGACAAGTACTTTCAAAGGTATAGGCAACATTAAGTTTCAGATTAGAGTTGGGGGAGTACCGGACGACGGCATCGACGACGACGAGGACACCGACCACGATGATGCCACCGGACAATAGGATCCCTATGTGTCTACCTGCTATCACAGGCGACACAAAAACATGTGCCAGACAAGAGCAAGCAAACTTCTTAACTCAAAAGTGTCTCATTTATTTTATTATAGAGTTGCATCAACACTTATTTTCAAATATAATTTAAAGACGAGGCACAAGTCTCCTGTTGCTAGATATTAACTAAACAATGGAGACCTTGGTATTTAAGCTCCATCGTCAGGACAAATAACATGATTTCAAATATCAAACTTTACAATATCATCTGTAGAAGACATACAAAGACTAGAAATGTGTCCATAGGAGACAGATGCCTCCGCTATGTGTTATGATGCACAGCATTTCAAATACAGTGATGTGCAAGTAATTATAAGTATATGCATAAATTTGAAGATTGAGTAAGTTATTTGTATTTGCAGCACTGCTGTCTGCTCATAGCAGAAATGTCTGTGAAGAAGTTGGTGGTAATGTGATGAAAATATTTTAAAAATACATATATATACTGCTAAGCTTTCATTTCTCCTTCAACATAGTTATAGCCCGAAAAATTCTAGTAACAGTGACCTTGACCTTGGACCCACCGGCATGATTACTGTATGTGACACACCGCTTTGTCATGGTGAACATTTGTGCCAATTTTTTCAGTATAAAAGTTTTCCCGCATTACCTTCCTCAGGTCTGAGGGATCTTATCTGAAGTAGCACTGTTATTCTCTCTGGGTGAAATTATTATAACTCCACTCACTTGATCTTATCAAGAGTTTACGAGGTTTCAATGTCCAGCTAATTTTTTATCATGATTTTTGTTGCTCTATTGTAAGAAAACAGCATATCTTGAATTTATACAATGTGTGTATGTGCCATGGGTATGGTATTTTAACAAATTCGAACTACACTTAAACTTTCTTAAATCTGTTTTAAAACTTAGAAATAATAATTGGCACATTTACAATTAATTTCCAGGTCCTTCTGCTCTTAAATGTTGATTAAATAGAAAAATAACCTAAAAGTTTAATTTTGCTCAGCTTAAATTACCAATAAAGCTTTACAATTTTTAATATGTTATTATAACAATTAATACACTACTCATAAGTTCTAAGTGAACACTTGATAAATGTTGTTTTTCCTATTAAACTATTTGATTGAATCATTCAAGTTTGAAGTTTAATAAATTTCTAATAAGTTTAGTTTGAGAATATGGATAAGTTGGCACTTATGAAACAAACGTAATACCAATATTTTCGTGTTTACATTGTTAACGTAAATATTTAATTACGTTAGAGCGTAACTTTCATCTTAAAGCCTGGTTCACACTGACCTGGTATACAGCCCTGGTGCGTCCTGGTTTGGAGACCGGGCCACCGGGACCACAACCGTAGCGACGCCGGGAAGAACCGCATTGAATCGGGATAAACCTTGTTGAACCGGTGATCACCGGGCAGCGGCCCCGGAGTTGTTTAAAATTCTAATACAATAGGGACTCACCAGGAGCGAAACCAATGCTGGGTTATTCCGGGGAATCCGGGACATCACTGTAGCTGTTCCAGCACGATCTGTCTTGCCACCGTAAGACCACATTGTGAAACCATAGAAAACCGACATGGACTGTGTCCAAGGTGGAGTTACGGTGACTTCCCGGTTTGGCCATGGTGTGCCACAGAGGATAGTGTTTGTAGCCCCAACTCGTGCCAGTCGAACTATGGTTAAGCACGGTAGCAGCCGGTGAATGTCGGTAAAGTACCGGTGGAGCCTGATTCAACTTCAGAAGCCATATTTAAACCATGATTTTATATAAGTGTCCAAACCGGGATCCACCGGGGCTGTATACCGCGGCAATGGTAACTATGCTTCACGAACTCTTGCCGGTTCAGCCCAGTCCTCCGGCTACAAATTACCCGGACACACTGGATTATACACCGGGACAGTGTGAAGCGGGCCCATGCAACGTTATTAATCTATTAAAATAATATTATTTGAATTTTTTTCTATAATGAAAAAATATGCAAAAATGAGGCATTTCTATTGCATAACGAATATCATCATAATGTTTTTATCAAAAATAAATTTGTGCCAGTTAAGAGCATGTTGACGGCAATTTTGCGATCTTCAGTCATCAAAAGTTACATAGTTATAAAGTGTTGATGTGAGTTTTTAGATTGTCAGGTGTTGGTGAACATGGGACAAACATTGTTACAAAAACGATTGCAAAAAAACAATCAAATTTGATTGCCGCACAGGAATTATGCATAATTAGTCTATGCTGATGTGGATGACGTAATATGTAAAAAATTTGCATGGTTTTCAAATAATTGTTGTGGTTTGGTCATATTTAAAGTTCTTTTAATTACATTTTTTTTTAGATATTCAAAATTTAATGTTGTGCAATTTGAACTTTTGACAACTGTAGACCATCATAACGAATTCAATACACTTTAAACATGCAAAATTGAATTAGGACCTCAGAAAAATAATGGCTGGGTAATTCTACAAATTAATGTAGAAATGGGCTTATCAGTAAACATTATCATAAACATTGGTCAAGAGCAACATTTCGGTGAGAGATTTATTAGCCCCCTAACTGACCCCATGCTGATAGTGAAAAGTGTCCGAATATCTGAGTGAAGCACAAAACTGCTAGACTGTTTTTGGTAAATCATTCCATTGATAACGAAGTTACAGCCTGGACAAGAAAATTCTATATTTAGTAACAGTGACCTTGACCTTGGACCTACAGGCATGGGTATTCTACGCGACACACCATCTTGACATGGTGAACATTTATAGTTATTTGAAAATCCAAAAAGAAATAACAAATTATAGCCCTCACAAGAACTTCTATTTGCAACAGTGACCATGACCTTGGACCTGCCGGCATAGGTATTGTACATGACACATTGCCTTGTCATGGTGAACAATTGTGCCAAGTTATTTTGAAATCACTATTCATAAAGTTACAGCCAGGACAAGAAAACTCTATTTGTTGCTTAGTGTTACTATAGAAGCAAAATTCACTCAAAACAGATCTTAAATGTTTTTATTATTCCAACATTTCAACTAATCTTGCTCAATTCCAGTCATTTATATGCATTATATAGTGGTACAGTTCCAGTCATTTATATGGATTATATAGTGGTACAGTTCCAGTCATTTATATGGATTATATAGTGGTACAGTTCCAGTCATTTATATGGATTATATAGTGGTACAGTTCCAGTCATTTATATGCATTATATAGTGGTACAGTTCCAGTCATTTACATGCATTATATAGTGGTACAATTAATTATAACCACAACAGACACTGAAGTATTTAATAGGCAGCTTTAATGCAGAACTTCTCAATTATTATTCAAATTAATTATTTTACTAACATGTAAGTTTTTCACTCATGTTACTGTTGTTAAAAGAGGTATTCTTTTCTAGTTTGTCATTGATATTATCTGGATGGTTTTAAACAGAAAGTGAGTATATAACACATTAAGCACCAGTTATCAGCACCAGAAAATTTATTAAAGTATGTGTGCTTTTGTGCTGACTTTATACATTGAACACAATTGTTGTTCATATGCAGATAAAGAAAAACAAAGTTTCATATACTTACACTAAATATTTCTCAGTTATTACATAAAATATTGGAAATAATTTGTAATAAAATGCCTTATGGATACATTTCATCTACAACTTCTTAATACATGTTTGCCATCTAGTCTCCACCATTAAAAATAAATATTTTATTCAGACCTGTCAGTTAAGCTTACCAGTTTTTCTCAGAGATGGTGGTGTGGGTGATAAGATCTCTAGGCATGGCAAGGATCTGTCCCCTTAGGGAGTTAATCAACGTCTGGAAGCTTGGGTACCCTCTGTACTCTGGTAGCATCGTCAACACTGTGTCTGTATTAAACAGCAACATAATCCAAAATAACCAGGATTTTTCTAAAGAAACCTGGTTAACAACCTTTATTTCTGTTCGATATTGTTTCTGCAACATTAACAATTTATAATTTTTACTCTAATTCCAAATTTTTACTCTAATTCCAAAATCTGGCAGTTAAGGCACACAATGATCATTTTTCAAGCACGAGCGAACACTTCTGCATCTTTGAAGATGTGGAAATATGTGTCCATTTGTATGAAGTTTGGCTGAGTTGCAAAGTAATTCTCTGAACACAGATTTCAAAGTTTTGACCTATTAAGTTCCAGTGTGTCCCCGACATACTTCCAATGATATTCACAACTTTGCTAACGTTCACCAATTTGAATTCCCACAAATCTTTGCTTTGCATGAAATCAACACAACAAAATCAGTGCAACATTAAATCTAGGTTTTCATAAAATTTTAAAGGAGAAGAATCATGCAATAAAAAAGGCTCTGGCTTGAAATAGTGGGAATGTAGTTTATTTTCTGAAATTAGCTGGGTATGTAGGTGAGAACTGTGGTGAGATATTATCCTTATTACTGAGAGCACTTGATATTATTAATATCTCTTAATAATCAAAGAGAAGTATTTACCTTCAGTATCTTTCCTCTCATCCATATTTGGCAGTATGAACAGGTTCAAATCTGACTTGATGAAAGCCGGGTTCAAGCCAAATGTCTGTCGTCCTGTCACCATGGTTACATCACCTGCAACATTTATATGAAATCTGAGCAAACTATATATTGCTATTTCTATGATGAATGAAAGTTTAGAAGAACGTTAACCTGTTCAAGTTGAAGTAATCTTTAGATACCACTAACATTTCAAAAGAAACTGTCAGACTAAAATGTAAAGCTGCATTCTGATTCTCTTTGCACAAGTTCTTTGTAATCTCAGAGCCCAGACACCAAACTGATAGAATCAGTTACAGAAAAGAGGTAAGACTGATCAAGTATCAAGGAAATCCTATGTATGGATTAAAATTCTGCCATTATTAAAATACAGGTTTTATTTCCATAGACCTTTTTGTCAGTCCTTAATGCCCTTTTTGTTTATCTAGCTGTTTTTAATCATTCATCAAACAACTGACTACCTTAAAAGCTTCAAATTCGCTAAGATTACAAAATATGACATACCTTTCATTTTCATTTTAGAGGCCTGAAATATAGTGGTCACAGTATTTTGCATGGCCGTAAAATTTTCCACACTGAAGTCCTCCCTGCCCGACTTGTTCTGTACAAACACTGAAATATGAAAGATGTTTATGTATTGAAAGTTCTACTATCTATTTTAGATTTCAGTAATAACAGTCTACTTTTGTTTGAGGTTTAACTGGAAGAATTTAACAAATTCAGAAATTAATCCTTTATATTTACACTCAACAAGCAGTTCTTTTTTTTTGAGGCTTATTATTTCCTGTAAAATATTTCTGCTCCTGGGTTTGGCTACAAAAACGTCCCTAACTGGACTGTGCTTAACATACAGACTGATGACATTGATATGCATGTATATTTTACCACCAGCTGCCTCAAAACTGGGCTAATAACAGCAATGTCAGCAATATTGCTGTTCCAACTGACATTCCAGGTTAGAATATCTAGGAATGTAAATATAGTAAACAGAACCCCTAATATGTATTTAATTTTGTGTATTTCATAGAAAATACTAGATAATTATAAAATGTGTTAACAGATAACAAGCAGAATCCACCAGTTTTACACAAAAACTGAGAGAACAATGTTTATACCTATGTGAGGGAAGAAGTCAGGATGATCATCCGGTGTGGTACTGCTGTCATGTCCCGATGAGGATGGAGTGGATGGTTTGAGCATCTCTGCTGTCTGTAGAAACCGGAGCAGAGACATGTCTGTGAACCAGTCTTGTACCACTAACACTACATTACACACAGTCAACAGGAACGTGACCTGCTGTAAACTCTGCAATAAACGATCATTTCAAATGCAGTGTTGCATGTATTTATGCTAGAATACATTGAACAGCATAACATCAAGTTTATACCACTTCAATGGGTAATTTATAATAATAATGTACCTATCTGTCAGATGCACCATCGCAATTGCCAAGGAAACAAAACTGTAGATTTTAATTAAGCCACAGAGATGCACACAAGTTACATACTTTTGCAAATGCAAATTTTACCTTTTAAACACTTAGGATGAGATTTTAAATATTTTAAGCAATTTTCAAAAACCCTATTGTGACGAAAAAAGAAGACAGCTGACAAGTTAGTCAAATACTGACAGTGATAACTGATATGTTTGTTCCCTAATCATTGTTGAAACTATTTCAGACTATCATAATTATGTTAAAAGAGTTACTTGAATTTCTGCAAAGTTTTCTGCAGCAGTGTATTCAGGTGGTATCTTCTTCTCATTGTGTATCAGCTGATCCAGCACAGATGCACTCAATACAGGCTGAAACATATGAAAGGTTGTTTTATAACCATTTACTCTATAGGATACGGCTTACATCCAATGGGCAACCACTATGGTTCGGAACACCTTTAGGATCGGTGCTGTCATGTGGATTTACAATTACTGGTTTTACATTCGTAAGGATTTTCTTACCATGGTGTGGACATCTTACTGAATGGATGTGCATGCTGATCTAAATCTAATCTGGTCATTCATGGAATATAAGCTAGCCTTCACCCATGGAGTATAGTGAAATATATTAAGTAAAGGGTTTAACAACAATTTCTAAGAGCAACTTATGCTACTTAGAATATAAAATACTAGAGGCAGATGTTAAATCCTAGGCTTAAACAAGTGGGTACCTAACCAGGCATTTTAGTTTACAGATTCTCCCACAGCTTTTAAAACAACAATGTGAAAATCTGCAGAACTTACTTCACTGACTTACCTGAGCAGAATTCTTGTTTCAATAGATAAGCATCACATTACATGTTTCAACTGTCTAAGACATGTCCTCTAAAAACAGGACCCAAAATCAGATTTAATGACACCAAAGACCTTGTTCTCAGGTCAATATAGCGCAACCGATGTCCTTGAAAGATGAAAATAAAATGGGACTGCATTTTGCCCTATTACTCCATGTTTTTGTTCACGTAATTATTGCCCCATTTTTAATTTTTTGCTGCTATTCTCACAATTTATTTGATCTGAAACTAACGAAAATAATTGCCAAGTTATGTTCCAGTAATTAGATTTTTGACACATTTTAATCTTAAGTGTAACTTGACCTTTGAGGGGGCATGTTTGTTGGACACAACACCCAGCCTTATTAAGATGAATACTGGTGAAAAGTCTGGTAAAAATTCTTTGAGCAGTTGCTAAGACATGCACTGGAAACCAGATGTGAAATTGATGGACAGACAAGGCAATTGCTATATGTACCTTACCTTCAAGAATTGGGAACATAAAAATCATTCTATGTCAAAATTACTTTTATGTGTGCGAAACAGTAACATCCAGTACCTTGGTTAGTCAAGCAAAGTTTATAGTCAAGTCGAAGAATACTGACCAAAGTGTCAACAATTGCTAGTCCTAAAATCTTTGCCCAAAATTGAATATAACCCATTAATAGCAGTCACCTATTTGCACCCATTTCTTGTGTCAACATACAACTACAAAAGTCAATCAAGTCTTAACAATTAAGTAACTTGTTATTTAATGTAATTTAACACATGCAATAAACAGGCACAACCTGACAGTCAAGAAGGATAACTCTCTGTGAAGTAACAAAGATGTCTATGCCATTTGTCATGTGCCCACATTCCTCTCTCACTTCTCTTGACTGAGGAGGGAACACAAAGTTCCTGAAAATATAATGCTCAATGTAAACTAAGTACTTCTTTCATTTAACCCTTTCCTCCATATTTAACCCTGAATGGCATTGCTGAACAGTGTAGATCCAGATTAGCCGGCATATCCTTGCCATATGATCAGGATTTGCACTGCTCTCCCTTTGATTTATTAGGTTATTTCTGACCAAAAAGCTAACAGTGTAAATCCTAACCAGACACCACAGATGTGACAGCTGAGGCCTAAAAAAATAGGTTTGTTTCTGGTTACCCGACCGACCGTCTCTAAATAGCGCCGACCGTAACTTTTTTTCAGCCCTCCCAAAAAAATTGTATGAAAAGCCGACCGGGATTTTGACCGACGAAAAATTCTGTTATTTTCGGACACAATGTCCGGTGCAAAATAATAGCCAGCACCGTTTCATTTTTGGAAAATTTACTTTCACTTTCTTCTCCGGCGTGATTTTTGTCCATGTAACATATGTAAACCCCGTTGCGTGTGCTTTCGGGTCAACGTTGCTAATTCCATGATTGAATTCACCGAGGTAAACAATCATGGATGTCAACGTTCGGCGAGCCAGTAAAAATATTCTTTTTGATCCACCGACGACTTCATTGTAGAATTAAGGAAGCAAATAGATTAAGATTTCTGTTTGAAGTGCATACGTGATACGGCGTAAATGCAGAATTGTTTAATAATGGCTTTATGAGTGAACAATTATGTACTGATATCTGTATTGTAAAACAAGAGGGCCCTTAGGGCCCTGGGTTGCTCACCTGAGAACAAAAGTACTCTCAGTTTTACCCCAGAGCCAACATTTAATTAATTCTGGTAAAGGGTCTCTTCACAATACTCAACAGGAAATATCCGAGGCCAGTCATAATCGCATTAGTTTCAGAGAAAAACGATTATTTATGTAAACTAAGAGAACCCCAGGGCATGGCCAATTTTGGCCCAGGGGACATAATTTGAACAAACTTGGTAGAAATCCACTAGACAATGCTACATACCAAATATCTAAGCTTAAGGTATGATGTATGCAGTAAAAAGATTTTTAAAAATTGCCTTTTTTACAAATTGAGAGCCCCCAGGGCGGGGCAAATATTGACCCCAGGGCCAACATTTAAACAATGTTGTTTAAGGGGTCTCTACACAATACTCAGCACCAAATATCTAAGATCTAGTCCTATTAGTTTTGGAGAAAAAATGATTTTCATGTTTTTCCTATATATTTATATGTAAACCATGAGAACACTAGGGCGTAGCGGATTTTGGCCCAGGGGACATAATGTGAACACATTTAGTAGACATCCATTAGACAATGCTACTTACCAAATATCTAAGCTGTATGCATTGTGGTTTGTGAGAAGAAGATTTTTAAAGATTTCCTTTATAAGTCTATGTAAAATGAAGTGACCCCTGGGGCGGGGCCAATTTTGACCCAAGGGAAATAATTTGAATAACCTTTGTAGAGTTCCACAAGAGGGTGCTAAATGCCAAATATCTAAGCTCTAGGCCTTGTGGTTTCAGACAAGAAGATTTTTAAAGTTTTTCCTATATGTCTTTGTAAAATGAAGTGATCCCTGGGGCGGGGCCAATTTTGACCCCAGGGAAATAATTTGAACAATCTTTGTAGAGTTCCACTAGAGTGTGCTAAATGCCAAATATCTAAGCTCTAGGCCTTGTGGTTTCAGACAAGAAGATTTTTTAAAGTTTTTCCTATATAAATCTATGTAAAATGAAGTGACCCCTGGGGCGGGGCCAATTTTGACCCCAGGGAAATAATTTGAACAATCTTTGTAGAGTTCCACTAGAGGGTGCTAAATGCCAAATACCTAAACTCTAGACCTTGTGGTTTCAGACAAGAAGATTTTTAAAGTTTTTCCAATGTAAGTCTTTGTAAAATGAAGTGACCCCTGGGGTTGGGCCTATTTTGACCCCAGGGAAATAATTTGAACAATCTTTGTAGAGTTCCACTAGAGTGTGCTAAATGCCAAATATCTAAGCTCTAGGCCTTGTGGTTTCAGACAAGAAGATTTTTAAAGTTTTTCGTATATAAGTCTATGTAAAATGAAGTGACCCCTGGGGCGGGGCCAATTTTGACCCCAGGGAAATAATTTGAACAATCTTTGTAGAGTTCCACTAGAGGGTGCTAAATGCCAAATATCTAAGCTCTAGGCCTTGTGGTTTCAGACAAGAAGATTTTTAAAGTTTTTCCTATATAAGTCTATGTAAAATGAAGTGACCCCTGGGGCGGGGCCAATTTTGACCCCTGGGAAATAATTTGAACAATCTTTGTAGAGTTCCACTAGAGGGTGCTAAATGCCAAATATCTAAGCTCTAGGCCTTGTGGTTTCAGACAAGAAGATTTTTAAAGTTTTTCCTATACAAGTCTATGTTAAATGAAGTGACCCCTGGGGCGGGGCCAATTTTGACCCCTGGGAAATAATTTGAACAATCTTTGTAGAGTTCCACTAGAGGGTGCTAAATGCCAAATATCTAAGCTCTAAGCCTTGTGGTTTCAGAGAAGAAGATTTTTAAAGTTTTTCCTTTAGGTTGCCATGGCAACCAGAGTTCTGCTTGGAATTCCATTTTTTTATTTCTGTGCAGTTTCATCAAAATTGGCCAAGCCGTTTCAGAGAAGAAGTCGATTGAAGCAATTGTTGACGATGCACGACGGACGACGGACATCAGGCGGTCACAAAAGCTCACCTTGTCACTTCGTGACAGGTGAGCTAATGAGTGAAAGAAACAGCACTGATCAAATTATTAACCCTGCTTTGGTGGTAGTGATAGAACTTTTACCATCTTTGACGGGATATGTATATATTTGATTATGTGTTAATTGCAACAATATCACGAATACAGCTAAAAACGACTTAATACGAGTTGAAAGTGAGGCAACAATATCCACGCATCAAACCACATTACGGCATTACACATCTAATTGTAATTAAAAGAATAATTATTTATATTACATGTTAAGCAAAACAATTCAACTTTAAGTTGAAACACTGGTTTATTAGTTTCAATGGAATTAAAGTATAAAATGCAGTGAGTTTTCCCTTTTCTACACTTCAATACCTTAAAAGATACCTCTAAAAAAGATAGATACATTTCCGGGCAAATAAACTGTAACCTGTCACCTCTTTCAAACAGCATATTCAATCGGGCGTTAAAAATCTGTTACAAATACACAGGAACCTAGGCCTATCCGTTATCGAGACGTTATTGGTACATGTACTTACAATAATCCACGTTCAAATTCCATTGTCTCTTTTAAATTATCACATAATCCGCACAATTCAAAAACAAACAAAAAGAAATTTTCTCAAAAATGTTTTAAAAATACTCGTAGGTTAATGTACATTTCTTTGATCCGCCTTCCCTGTTAATTTCATACAGAGACTGAATTTGACTGACAGTCAGTATGGAGGTAAACATTGATACCAACCGTCAATGAAATGCAACTTCAAAGGAAATTGTCGGCTCATATCAAGACTGTGTTGTTTTATCAGCTCTGCTTTGAAATCGTTTGATCTACAAGAAGTGTGTACGTGACATTTGTCATTTTTAGCTGAGTTAAATTGGTTGATGATGCAGTAATACTGAAATATGATACTTGAGATAAAATTGGGATGTAATTTATTATGGAATATGTTCGCATTGGTTAGTGTTTTAATCAAAGACCTATATAGGTAATATATAGGTCTTTGTTTTAATACTTATTTTACATTCACGTTGTAAATTTCGCGGTGACATAATATAATTTGAAACTTTGATTTTGTAGCAGTACATGACAGAAGGGTCTGTTAATCAATTAATAAACATATAAATGATGCATATTTATCACGAGTATTGTCCAGAACACGATCTACCTGACCTCCCTTGTCAACAAATATATGCAGATTTAATGATGTATACAATTACCGGCGAATCGAACACTCCGGCCAATAGAATATTTTTAGCTGACAATTTGTGTATTGATTTCCCGGAGTCTACTGTACAAATTGAACAATTTTAATCTTTGATATACTTACTAACACACAAGATGGTATATACTTGGACTTTGGTTCCTTCCCCTTAAAAAAAAAAAAAAAAAAAGAAAGCCGACCTACCATCCCATTGTTTTTTCAAGGATGTAACCAGAAACAAACCTAATTTTTTTTTAGGCCTGATCTGGATCTACACTGGTCACACACATGTAAAATGGCATATATATGGAGTAAAGGGTTTTGATCAATACACTGTTGCACTGGTTGACAATTATATATAGATATGAAAATTAGGAGACAAAAATCTTTCAAGGCCTGAAATACAAACAATTTTTAAGTGCTAATGTGCTAACCAGATGAATCTTGCAGAGTTGATACTTCAACAAGAGCCATGTTACACATGGTTAATCCCCCCACCAGAAATAAGTTACCTGAAGGTTGTACTTTCACATAATTTACGAAGAAAACCCCTAAAAAATAGGCAAGGTAGAGTAATTGTTCTTACATACTGCATTACCTACCTATGTGCTCTGTCAGTGTATGAAGTTTGAATAAAATCCCTCTAGTAGTTTTGGAGTTATGCTATGGACAAAATTTATGAAATAAAACTGATAAAGGGGAATAGCTCTAAAAAAGAGGCAAGGTAGAGTTATTGGACTTGCACACTGCACTACCTACCAATGTGCTATGTCAGTATATGAAATTTGAATAAAATCCCTCAAGTAGTTTTGGAGTTATGCTCCGGACAAAATGTATCAAGTAATTCTGATAAAGGGGAATAACTCTAAAAATAGGCAAGGTAGAGGTATTGTTCTTGCACACTGCACTACAGTACAAGCAGCGCGGATTTATTTTTTTCCGCTCATCCCCGCGATTTTTTTCGTCGCGGACTGAGTAATTTTCGTCCCCCGCAATACGCGGACTTCCACTCGTCACCGTGATCGTGTAAATTCATCACGGTGATAAGCGGATGCCTCTAGGCAATCATTTACCGCCGCGATGTCGAAGAGGATCCGCCGAGGTAAATCGCGCGAACGTGGTTGCATTTTTACGAACGACAAAGTAAAACAATTATTATTTAATGAACGCTAACATATTCCATGATTTAAAATATATCCTAATCTTTAATTTATCGCTTTTATCAGATTTCAGTAATTATTGCATCACACAAGCTAAAAATGACACGCGCACACTACCAGGTAGATCAAACGTTTTTATAGTAAAGCCGAAATAAACACGGATGGTTGTTTCGAGCCGACGTCGTCTTTTGAAGTCAAACGTTTTAGATCAAACGTTTTTATAGCAAAGCCGAAATAAACACGGATGGATGTTTTGAGCCAACGACGTCTTTTGAAGTCGCGTTGTTCGGCGGTATCGATTTTTTTGCCTCCATACCAAATACACAGCATGGTCATGTTTTTTGTAAGGGATACATGCGGTTTTTATAAGTTAACGGCTGTTTTTCAAATTATGCGGTTTATATATGTAATAATTAAAGATAAATGGAATAAAATGCGGATTTCGTAAGAACCGACACAACCATCAAGGTAATTATTTTAACTTATTTAAATCATGCAAACTGGCTTTTACCAGTGTTTTACGTTTAATGGAAAAAGTGGGGTCCACAAGTCGATTGCGTTTTATTTAATTACACGTTATATCAGATTGAGTACTTCAAGAACAAGAGCTGTCAGAGGAGACAGCATGCTCGACTATTCGAATCATTTGAAACAAATGCAATTTGAAGATTAAAACAATAACAACTATGGCCATACATTCATGTGCAATCAGGAAAAATATTAACAAGTGAATGGTACGGGAGAAATTCTTTTCAAATAACAGAAATAATTCCTAAATGTACCATAAATATTAAACTGAATAGGACTATGAAATATTTCTGAATTTGTGAGAAAACTTGTTAGTAATTTTTTATTAGAGACATTTACTTTTAGTCAAATATCAATCACTTCAGTAATGTTACAGAAAAAGAACTGAAATGAAAATATAATGGTAGTTTGAAGTTGACACCTTAAGTATTTGCAAAGTTATCGATGAAGTGCACTAAGTGAAAATATAAGTGAAACTAGAAATGTGTCCATAGGACACGGATGCCACGCTATGCATCATTTTCAGACACTCAAGTGCAATGATGGGAATAATACGCGATACACTGCCCTTTCATGGTGAACATTTGTGTCAAGTTTTTTTGAAATCCCTCCATTTATAATGAAGTTACAGCCTGGACAAGAAAATTCTATTTTTAGTAACAGTGACCATGACCTTGGACCTTCAGGCTTGGGTATTGTGCGGACACACTGCCTTTTCATGAACATTTGTGCAAAGTTATTTTAAAATCCCTCCATTTATAACAAAGTAACAGCCAGGACAAGATAATTCTATTTTTAGTAACAGTGACCTTGACCTTTGACCTACAGGCATGGGCATGGTACGTGACACACCGCCCTGTCATGGTGAACATTTGTGTCAAGTTATTTTGAAATCCTTCCATTCATAACAAAGTTACAGCCTGGACAAGAAAATTCTATTTTTAGTAACAGTGACTTTGACCTTGGATCTACAGGCATGGGTATTGTGCGGACACACCGCCTTGTCATGGTGAACATTTGTGCCAAGATATTTTGAAATGCCTCCATTCATAACAAAGTAACAGCCTAGACAAGAAAATTCTATTTTTAGTAACAGTGACCTTGACCATTGACCTACAGGCTTGGGCATGTACGTGACACACCGTCTTGATATGGTGAACAATTACACCAAGTTATTTAAAAACCCAATAAGAAATAACAAAGTTACAGAGCGGACACGATTTTGCAAGAAAATTCTATTTTTAGTAACAGTGACCTTGACCTTGGACCTACAGGCATGGGTATTGTACGCGACACACCGCCTTGTCATGGTGAACATTTGTGCCAAGTTATTTTGAAATCCGTCCATTCATAATGAAGTTAAGGGCCGACTGTATATTTTGCTTAACACAAAATGTAAGCAAAAAAGGGGCATAATTTGAAAAATATTGGAAGAAGGGTTATGGGTCTTGTTGGTTATGATGTAGATTTTGATGGTGAAAATATATTTCAAGTTTCAAGGCAATATCTCAAGTAGTTTTAAAGTTAGGGGCAAAATGCATTTTTTGCTTAACACAAAATATAAGAAAAAAGGGGCATAACTTGAAATTTATTGACAGCAGAGTTATGGGTCTTGTTGGTAATGATGTAGAATTTGATGGTGAATATATATTCCAAGTTTCAAGTTGATATCTCAAGTAGTTTATAAGTTATGGACCAAAGTGCATATTTTCCTTAACGCAAAATTTAAGTGAAAAAGGGGCATAACTTGAAAAATATTTGTAGCAGAGTTATGGGTGTTGTTGGTAATGATGTAGAATTTGATGGTGAATATATATTCCAAGTTTCAAGTTGATATCATAAGTAGTTTTCAAGTAATGGACCAAAGTGCATATTTTGTTTAACGGACGCCGACGCCGACACCGGGGCGAGTAGGATAGCTCCCCTATTCTTCGAATAGTCGAGCTAAAAACGTGTATCGTTAAAATCACAGCGACCGTAATGTGTGAAAAACTCTGAAAGCCAGATGACATGTTTAAGATTCCCTTGGTAAAATCAGTGTCACCCTTAATTGGCAGCTTGGTCTCACCTGCCAAAGAGGGTATGTCACTTGACTAAGGTGTGAAAACTGAAAGCATGATGCCATGTTTGAGATTCTTATGGAATGTTTGACAAGATATTGAGATGACACGGTCGACTCAAATTTTATTTAAAACTCGCACACTTTGGTCAGAGGTCATTCCCGCGTACACATGTAATTTCATGTAAATAAGAAATTTCAATAAATCGGTGCATGAATGTGCGTCCGCGTTGGTTCGCAGAACATCACCGGGAATCCCCTGCGATGTCGCACTGATAAATTTTTATTACCCCCTGCAAAGCTGTGTCCGCGCCGATACGCGGACAAAATGATAATCCTGGTGGAATCGCGATGACCTCCAAGAGCTTGGCCGCGGTGATTTTCCCCCCAAACGAAATACCGTCCGCGGTGGTAGCGCGGAATCTGTTGAATCCACGCTGTGTGTACTGTAGCTACCAATGTGCTCTGTTAGTGTATGAAGTTTGACTAAAATCCCTCTAGTAGTTTTGGAGTTATGCTCCGGACAAAAATTTATCAAGTAAATCTGATCAAGGCTGTGAACACCAAATTTCAATATCAGCTGAAAATTGCGGCAGAGGGTCCATAGCCTACAGTGTGCATGACCAGCTAGCGAAATCTTGTCAAAAAAGTCACCAATTCAAACATGGTCTCGACCTGTTCCTTGACTTATTGAAACACTACAGTCAAGCCACGCGACCTTCCACTTGTTAGCATCACTACTGTCAATTTCTTTTATTTTCTGAGCGTCTTTATTGCTCAATTTAGGCAACATCTTCAACTTTTTCCCCAATTCCACCTTCAAACAGCTGTAACAATTTGAACAACTCCCACTACTGTAAACTGTAATTTGATTGGTTCTGCAGACAAAGCCATTTCTACAACACTATGAATCGATAAACGACAGGTAACATTCGTACGTAGATAACGATAAAATCCATCGGGTTCAGTATAAAAGTAAACGAATACGTATGCATGAAATCGGAAATCACATTGAACCAGTAAAAGTGGTATACCGCCCCCCCTCCCCCACAAAATTTTTCCTCGAATTTACATCAATCTCAAAATTGGTCCTGCGGGACCAAAAATCGCGGAAATCCGCCAATCCGCAGAAAATTCACAGCCCTGTCTGATAAAAAGGAATAACTCTAAAAATAGGCAAGGTAGAGTTATTGAACTTGACACTGCACTACCTACCAATGTGCTCTGTCAGTGTATGAAGTTTGAATAAAATCCTTCTAGTAGTTTTGGAGTTATGCTCTGGAAAAAAAATTATCAAGTAAATGTGATAAAGGGGAAAAACTCTAACAAAAGGCAAGGTAGAGTTATTGCACTTGCACTCTGCACTACCTACCATTGTGCTCTGTTAGTGTATGAAGTTTGAATAAAATCCCTCCAGTAGTTTTGTAGTTATGCTCCGAACAAAATTTATCAAGTAAATATGATAAAGGGGAATAACTCTAAAAATAGGCAAGGTAGAGTTATTGTTCTTGCACACTGCACTACCTACCAATGTGCTCTGTCAGTGTATGAAGTTTGAATAAAATCCTTCTAGTAGTTTTGGAGTTATGCTCTGGAAAAAAAATTATCAAGTAAATGTGATAAAGGGGAAAAACTCTAACAAAAGGCAAGGTAGAGTTATTGCACTTGCACTCTGCACTACCTACCATTGTGCTCTGTTAGTGTATGAAGTTTGAATAAAATCCCTCCAGTAGTATTGTAGTTATGCTCCGAACAAAATTTATCAAGTAAATATGATAAAGGGGAATAACTCTAAAAATAGGCAAGGTAGAGTTATTGTTCTTGCACACTGCACTACCTACCAATGTGCTCTGTCAATGTATGAAGTTTGAATAAAATCCCTCAAGTAGTTTTGGAGTTATTCTCTGGACAAAATTTATCAAGTAAATATGATAAAGGGGAATAACCCTAAAAGTAGGCAAAGTAGTTATTGTTCTTGCACACTGCACTACCTATCAATGTGCTCTGTCGGTGTATGAAGTTTGAATAAAATCCCTCTTGTAGTTTTGGACTTATGCTCCGGACAAAATTGTTTCGGACGGACGGACGAAGGGCATTTCTTATATCCCCCTCGCCATTGGCGGGGGGGGGGGGGGGGGGGGGGGGGGGGGATAAAAATAAATTTGCATCTGATGCAGTGGCATATGGCCCTGTGATTATAAAACTTTAATCATTAACTCAATTTGAGCAACAAACATGTGATGGCTTCTTTTCTTTTCATGATATAAAATAAAACATTTTAAACTAATAATATGACAAAATTAATCTCAATAACAACTGTAGAATAGACAATTATTTCTTATTTTGAAGCTTTTTATTTTCTAAACATTATAAGTTTGTGCACAGAATCGATTCAGGCACAGGATCTCCTGTAATTCAACTTGAGCATTGATATTTCAAAACTCTAAATTTAAATACTTAGTCTAGGTAATATACCACGAAGAATATGTGTACATGTGTACCTATGAGGGTCTAGTTCTGTGTTTCCTGCCAGCAGAGATAGAATTGTAGACTTTCCAGTGCCTTGTAAGCCTATCACACCCACAACTAAAAAATCTGTCTGCTCCAACAGCATCTATAACAAGACAAGATAACATGTCATTATCAAAATAAAGACGGGATGAAGATATGCAAGAAGAGGTGATAAAGATATGCAATAAGAGGTAATGAAGATATGCAAGAAGAGGTGATGAAGATATGCAAGAAGAGGTGATGAAGATATGCAAGAAGAGGTGATGAAGATATGCAAGAGGTGATGAAGATATGCAAGAAGAGGTGATGAAGATATGCAAGAAGAGGTGATGAAGATATGCAAGAAAAGGTGATGAAGATATGCAAGAAGAGGTGATGAAGATATGCAAGAAGTGGTGATGAAGATATGCAAGATTTTTATCTTCAAGATATTTCAATGTTAAACAAACGTGTCTGAATTCAAACACAACAACTGTGATATTTTACAATATCTCTTATTTCATGATTTATACTTTCATACAACAGTAAACAAGAGCTGTCAGAGGAGACAGCATGCTCGACTATTCAAATCATTTGAAACAAATGCAATTTGAAGATTAAAACAATAACAACTATGGCCATACATTCATGTGCAATCAGGAAAAATATTAACAAGTGAATGGTACGGGAGAAATTCTTTTCAAATAACAGAAATAATTCCTAAATGTACCATAAATATTAAACTGAATAGGGGAATAACTATGAAATATTTCTGAATTTGTTAGAAAACTTGTTAGTAATTTTTTATTAGAGACATTTACTTTTAGTCAAATATCAATCACTTCAGTAATGTTACAGAAAAAGAACTGAAATGAAAATATAATGGTAGTTTGACGTTGATACCTTAAGTATTTGCAAAGTTATCGATGAAGTGCACTTAAGTGAAAATATAAGTGAAACTAGAAATGTGTCCATAGGACACGGATGCCCCGCTATGCATCATTTTCAGACACTCAAGTGCAATGATGGGAATAATACGCGATACACTGCCCTTTCATGGTGAACATTTGTGTCAAATTTTTTTGAAATCCCTCCATTTATAATGAAGTTACAGCCTGGACAAGAAAATTCTATTATTAGTAACAGTGACCTTGACCTTGGACCTTCAGGCTTGGGTATTGTGCGGACACACACTGCCTTTTCATGAACATTTGTGCAAAGTTATTTTGAAATCCCTCCATTTATAACAAAGTAACAGCCAGGACAAGATAATTCTATTTTTAGTAACAGTGACCTTGACCTTTGACCTACAGGCATGGGCATGGTACGTGACACACCGCCCTGTCATGGTGAACATTTGTGTCAAGTTATTTTGAAATCCTTCCATTCATAACAAAGTTACAGCCTGGACAAGAAAATTCTATTTTTAGTAACAGTGACCTTGACCTTGGATCTACAGGCATGGGTATTGTGCGGACACACCGCCTTGTCATGGTGAACATTTCTGCCAAGATATTTTGAAATCCCTCCATTCATAACAAAGTAACAGCCTAGACAAGAAAATTCTATTTTTAGTAACAGTGACCTTGACCATTGACCTACAGGCTTGGGCATGTACGTGACACACGGTCTTGATATGGTGAACAATTATACCAAGTTATTTAAAAACCCAATAAGAAATAACAAAGTTACAGAGCAGACACGATTTTGCAAGAAAATTCTATTTTTAGTAACAGTGACCTTGACCTTGGACCTACAGGCATGGGTATTGTACGCGACACACCGCCTTGTCATGGTGAACATTTGTGCCAAGTTATTTTGAAATCCCTCCTTTCATAACGAAGTTAAGGGCCGACTGTATATTTTGCTTTACACAAAATGTAAGCGAAAAAGGGGCATAATTTGAAAAATATTGGAAGAAGGGTTATGGGTCTTGTTTGTTATGATGTAGATTTTGATGGTGAAAATATATTTCAAGTTTCAAGGCAATATCTCAAGTAGTTTTAAAGTTAGGGGCAAAATGCATATTTTGCTTAACACAAAATATAAAAAAGGGGCATAACTTGAAATATATTGACAGCAGAGTTATGGGTCTTGTTTGTAATGATGTAGAATTTGATGATGAATGTATAATCCAAGTTTCAAGTTG
Source organism: Corbicula japonica (assembly GCA_038501625.1). Lineage (NCBI taxonomy): Eukaryota > Metazoa > Mollusca > Bivalvia > Venerida > Cyrenidae > Corbicula > Corbicula japonica. The sequence goes on from JAZAYU010000013.1 coordinate 1,872,965, forward strand.
ATATGTCAAGTAGTTTATAAGTTATGGACCAAAGTGCATATTTTTCTTAACGCAAAATTTAAGTGAAAAAGGGGCATAACTTGAAAAATATTTGTAGCAGAGTTATGGGTCTTGTTGGTAATGATGTAGAATTTGATGGTGAATATATATTCCAAGTTTCAAGTTGATATCATAAGTAGTTTTTAAGTTATGGACCAAAGTGCATATTTTGTTTAACGGACGCCGACGCCGACACCGGGGCGAGTAGGATAGCTCCCCTATTCTTCGAATAGTCGAGCTAAAAATTGTACAAAGAATATGAATTTCCAAATTAAACAAAAAGAATCTATGTCGTCGAGGATGATTTAAGAATGCTTACATCACTTGCAGTTTCACACCACTGATGGTAATCATCGATCAGCTTTACGCAGTGGGACATTTCCTGTGGACCAGACAGCCTTGCAGAAACTGAAAATACATCATCATGCCATGAAGTACAGAACATTTAAAATCTGAGTGGATTTCAAGTTGTTTTAAACAATATTTATTTAACAAGAGCCAGTCGGAAACGACAGCACGCTCGACTATTCGAAGTCAGACATATTTAAGCACATTTAAAACTGGGCTTCATTTAAACTGGGGAGTGATTCAGGAGTTTATGACACCCAACACACACACATGAACAAAAGTTTCTTAATCCAAGTTCAATAAATTACACTTAATTTATTATTGTAGTTTTTTTAGAGGGTTTACACAAACCAGTCCATACACCCCTGCCCACCTATAGTGTGGTGTACTATAGTAAGGTATGGTATTGTTGTTGGTGGTGTTGTTGACGGTGTTGTTGGTAGTGTTGTTGTTGTTGGTGGTTTTGTATGTGTGGTTGTTGTTTTTAGGGTTTTTGTTGGTTGTGTTGTTGGTGTTGTTGTTGGTGGTGGTGGTGGTGTTGTTGTCAGTGTTGTTGCTGTTGGTGGTGGTTGTTGATGCTATTGTTGGTGTTGATGTTGTCGGTGGTGTTGTTGAAGGTGTTGTTGGTGGTGTAGTTGTTGTTATTTGTGTTATTGTTGGTTGAGTTGTTGGTGTTATTGTTGGTGGTGGTGTTGGTGGTATGTGGTGGGGGGTGGTGGTAGTGTGGTGTGGTGTGGTGGGTGGTGGTGGGTGGGTGGTGGTGGTGGGTGGTGGTGGTAGTGGGTAGTGGTAGGGGGTGGTGGTGGGTGGGTGGGTGGGTGGGTGTGGGGTGGGTGTGGGGTGGGTGGGTGTGGGGTGGTGGTTGGTGGGTGGATGGGGGGGTGGGGGGGTGGTGGGGGGTGGTGGGTGGGTGGGTGGGTGTGGGTGGGTGTGGGTGGGGGGGTGGGTGGTGGTGGTGGGTTGTGGTGTGGTGTGTGGTGGGTGGGTGGTTGGTGGTGGGGGGTGGTGGGTGGGTGGGTGTGGTGTGGTGTGGTGTGGTGTGGTGTGGTGTGGTGTGGTGTGGTGTGGTGTGGTGTGGTGTGGTGTGGTGTGGTGTGGTGTGGTGTGGTGTGGTGTGGTGTATGGTATAGTATAGTATAGTATAGTATAGTATAGTATAGTATAGTATAGTATAGTATAGTATAGTATAGTATAGTATAGTATAACCACTCAACACTTTCAACCAAAGTATGTTAAGTACATCTGTTTTAAACCTTTTCTATAGCATTACCTATGAAAAACACTAACATTGAAACTTTAACCATAATTTCTAAGTCTTAATTCTAATTTCTAAGCGAAAAAGGGCAAAAATTAAATAAAAAAAGCAAGGATGAGTTATGGGCCTTTGAAAATCAACCTGATGTATGATAAAATAAAGGTATACAAAGTTTTAAAGTTGTCGTTTTAATAGAATGAAAGATATGAGGTTTCACCACCTTGCACGCAAACTTTAACCTTAATTTATAAGTCTAAAAAGGGCAATAATTTGATATAAATCAAAGAAAGAGTTATGGTTCTTGGCACACATAGTCAGGGTCAAGATAGTGAACAAGTTTCAAAGCTATAGTACAAGAAGTATGAAAGTAACTAGCTTGCACGCAAACTTTAACCTGAAATTCTAAGTTGAAAAAGGACCATAATTTGATTAAAAATTAAAGAAAGAGTTATGGTTCTTGGCATACATAGTCAGGGTCATGATGGTAAACATGTGTTGAAAGTTTCAAAGCTATAGTACAAGAAGTATGAAAGTAACTAGCTTGCACGCAAACTTTAACCTGAAATTCTAAGTTGAAAAAGGTCCATAATTTGAACAAAATGGAAGTTAGAGTTATGCTTCTTGGCATACCCACTCGGGATATGATAATGAACAAGTGCTGAAAGTTTCAAAGCTGTAGTATAAGTAGTAAGGAAGTTACGGGTTTGTACACTAGCTTGCAAGCAAACTTTAACCTGAAATTCTAAGTCGAAAAAGGGCCATCATTTGATGAAAATGAAAGTTAGAGTTATGGTTCTTGGCATCCACACTCGGGACATGATGATGAACAAGTGTGCCAAGTTTCAAAGCTGTAGTATAAGTAGTATTGAAGTTATGTGTTTGTACAGTAGCTTTCACGCAAACTTTAACCTGAAATTCTAAGTCAAAAAAGGGCCATAATTTGATCAAAATGAAAGTTAGAGTTATGGTTCTTGACATACACACTCAGGACATGATGATGAACAAGTGTGCCAAGTTTCAAAGCTGTAGTATAAGTTGTATTAAAGTTATGTGTCTGTACATTAGCTTGCACGCAAACTTTAACCTGAAATTCTAAGTCGAAAAAGGGCCATAATTTGATCAAAATGAAAGTTAGAGTTATGGTTCTTGGCATACATACTCGGGACATGATGATGAACAAGTGTGCCAAGTTTTAAAGCTGTAGCTATAGTAGTTTTTAAGATATCAGTAGGTTGCACGCAAACTTTAACCAAAGCGGGACGCCGACACCAACGCCGACGCCCAAGTGAGTACAATAGCTCGACATATTCTTCGAATAATCGAGCTAAAAATGAACATTTAATGACGGACAACAATAATTTGCATTTTCTTTCTGGAAAACAGTAATTGTTCTTGCTCAAATTACAACACAGAGGCATACCATTTCACATTTAATATCAATCAAAGGGCCTTAACTCCTAATGATTGGCACATACTTGCTTGTTATCAAAATGGAGAAGATAGTATTTCCTTCAAATTCTGAACAAGTAGATTGTACAAACAGGCAACACAATACCTATTAAATGCCCTTTTCCTCCACAAGGGCAACAAAAAGTCAAGATAATCAAACTTCTCTCAAGTTATCGGCTAAGGTTCTGAGAACGGGTGGGTTTTTCAAAAATAAAGATGACATTCATTGGCTTTCTTTATGAAATAAAGGCAACAACTGCTCCTTTAGCTGACTAGCAACAAATTCAGGACATCTGGGAGACAAGTCTTCCTCTACCCCATTCCCTAGCTCTTTCTGAAAATCATTGAACTGAACATATAGCCCACTCGTCATACCTTCTATAGTTCTCTGCAGGAACGTCTGCTGTGGTGGCGTCTCACCCTGTAGGGTACCAGTTGGGATACTGGGTAGAGACAGGGATTGGATCAGGGGCCGTTGAGTCTCATCTCGGGGCTTCAAAACCATCACAGGCTTGTCTGGCTGCCTACTTCCAGGGGAGGGAGAAGTTGATGTTGAACTTCTTCTCACTGAGGATAACTGAAATATGTGAAAATAGACCAATGCCAATAAACATACCTAAGAAAAGCATCAGAATAGCATTATCTTATTCACAGATTTCAGGTTTGCACAACAGTTGATATCACCTGACATTGAATTGTTCATTGTGATAAAAAACTGATACAATGTATCTAGCTTCCAACAGTTTCAGAAGAAAGCAGTCTTCACATCATTTATTTTCTTTATTTACATCATGTTGACATGCTTATCAATGTAATGGTAAGCAGTTTCTGTTTGTTTGTTTTTTAAATTACAACTAGGGACGTTATGCTTTACAATACATAATTTTCTGTAGTCTTTCCTGTGCCTCTGGCTCTGCAAATAAACTTTCTTCATTCATTTTTTGTGTTCAATTATTAAATTTCTGATTTAATGCACCTTACTAACCATCCAAGAGTTCCAATAATATCCATTCAACCACTTCTTATGACTCAATTTTCTTGCACTTGGATTTTTTTTCTTAGAGAAAACACAGAGGAAACAGGGCAACATTGTTAGACTTGTAGTGCTTGTTACTACAGTACCTGTGGAGAATCACTGTCTGGATGTTTAGCCAGTATTATGGGTCTGGATGTTGGCTGGTTACTGTCTGTCTCAAAGTCTCTTTCCTAAAATAGAAACATGCATTCAGTATTTCACCTCAAAAGAATTCAGGGTAGGTATAGGCCCTACATATGACCACATTTTATGCTCCCCCTTGGACCTTGGTTCACAAAGCAAGGACAGAATTTATGTTCAGTAATCATATCTGTATTAATTTAAAGCCCCAGCCCTAAACTTAAGTAAGAATATACTATTGAAAAATCATATTTGTCCATATAGACTCCAATAAATAAACTCTCTAACAGAACACAAAAGGTCTGATCGAATTCTTTCTTATAGACGGGATTTTCAATGCTGTTGTTAAATTATAGTTAACGAACTTTTAAGAAGCTAAATATAATGGAGCTATATTAAGCACTGACAAAGAGAACACTTCATGCGCGATCTCGATTTCTGTGACTTTTCGGAAATCCTACTTTCGCTTTTAGTTTATTTTAGTAAATTAAAATTTTATTAGCCGAACTTATGCTGCACATTTATTCCCATAGTTCCAAATACATGTAATATTTCATACAAGAGCGGGTTAAATTGAAGTAATGCCGCTTTAAGCAGCCACACAAAGGAGTAACAAAAATTTAAAACATGTGGCTGTTTTAAACTGGTAAAAACAAGATAAATCTGGGAGCTAATGCTCACTAGTGATACCCCCACTTTGAGAAATCTGACTTTCAATAAGTAATTTGCATTTTTACTCTGTATGGGAATGAAAAACCTGATGTAGTCACCTTTTTGGGAAAAACTGCATCATAAGATTTTAAAGGAATTTTCTGAGGGGAAGCAGCGTTTTTTTCCCCAAAGGGGAAAGGTTCCCCTTCCCCTACAATTGGGAAATTTTCGCATTGTAAAATCTTAAAATTAGGAAAAAAATCAGTCGCAAAATCACCCAAATTGGGATTTTTTCTTAATTCATGTAAATAAACACTAGGGATTTTATTCAGCTTCACCAAGCATCATAAGGTTCGGTTCCTTAACAGGAAACCCTTAAGTGATGTAACTGTTATGCCAGAACTATGTTACTGCCAATCCAATGACTGCCTGTCTATGGAAAAAAAATTCCATTGGCAGGAAAAGTTTCTTTGAGGTTGCAATCAATGTGAAATGAATCTGCATTTGAAATTATAATGGAAAGAGTGGGGGCTGGATTCAGTGTCAGGTCGAGACAATGTTTCTTTGTGCTACAGCTAGCTCAATGATAGCTTCTGAGTGGGATTCTATTTGGTTTCCAAATATGTCTGAAGGCTGGATTCAAGTTTAGTTTAAGTCCGATTTACGGGGTAAAGTACAGGAGGTTGCTCGATACCGGTACCTACATTCATTGGTTCAAATCGCTCAGACTCGGGACTCGTCGCCAATGGCTTGGAATCGGTCGATATATACCCAAAATCTTGCAACAAAAGAATGCCAGTGTTCGTATTTAACGGCTTCCTTTGAATAATCGCTCATTCTAAACGTTGGTGTGAAGTCTGTAAACTACTTTCAGTTTCTGGAGACTGGTCTTTGCGCTTCAATTTTATACGTAAGAATCCGTCAACTTGTAATTATGGACCGTAAACCAGTCTAAAAAAAGGACGTGTATAAAACGCGGACCGGATCAAAGACGTCACATGTCTGTACTTTATTTAATGATAACAACTGAGTAAGAGTCTAACCGGAGCTTTGATAAGAGTTACACCCCTTTGACAGTACGGTTTGTTTACGCGGAACTACATTTCTTGCAAAATAAAACTCTTTTGTCAACGGGAAACGGCACTGTTTGTTGTCGGAAACATTAGCTTTGGGGATTGGGAAAGTCCGGTACTTTAAATTGGGAAGACTCCGGTCAGCTTTGGGAATGGTACCGTTTTGCGGAGGTAGTAAAGAAGGAAAAAAACCGCTGGGAAGGCGCCAGTTAACAGCCCCTACTAATGAAGGAAAAAAGCCCTGATTTAATGCAACCTGCTGTCTGGATTTTTTAACTGGCGTGTCAGTAGTGGGGGTACCAAGGTACGATCCTTCAACAGGTCTAGGAAACGGCTGTTTTTACGGACTGTCTGTAAATTTATAGACTATCAGTTTATTTATAGATAAATGTGTCTGTAAATTTATGGACAGGGGAGGTTACAAAAGTTGTCAAAAGTTTAAATCTTGGTTCTACACCACATTGGGATAAAATGAATGAAAATCTACAAATAAATTAGTATTAAATATTGTAAATCAACAAAACTTTTTTAAAAAGATGTTTTTTATGTTCGGATGATTGTGTGAAATGTTGTTAGATCATTGATCACCATGTTGGAGAAGAAATAGCAGTGTAAACAAACTTCTGTTCTTTTTGTTTATGCCCTAAGTCATGCTCTTTGCTATAAGAATTAACAAAAAATGCTTTAGATTTGTGAATTTCTAAAATGTGTTAACTTTTGTATCAACCCTTGTCCATAAATTTATGGACACATTTATCTATAAATAAACTGACAGTCTGTAAATTTACAGACAGTCCCTAAAAACAGCCGTTTCCTAGACCTGTTCAACCCGAGCCCTCGACCACTATTGTCTGTCTGTAAATCGAATGTCATAAATAGGATTCGACATAATGTTGGGTTGGTTGGGTAATAATGTGCCATTATCGATAATTTATCAATTCAGAGTAGTTGGAGTTTCCTTAGCTTGGGGCAGGCATGACCACGCGCTTTGGACTTGGAGACGAACCCCGTTTGTTTTTTACAGAACTCTCCAGTCCAAAGCACCTGTGTCAGTAGGCGTGTCATTCGTTGATACAAACCTTTCTTAAAGACGGACCTCCACCTCTTGGTCTGCGCCTTCTTGGACCCCCTCGAGTTCTATCTCTATCTCCGTTATCTGACATCTTCTGTGCCAACTAATTTTTCCGAGTTCTTTGCACGATTTTTTCGTGATTTAATCGCGCGTTTCCGCCTGGTTATAGACTGGTATCCGGTATAAGAATAGGTACGGTTCAAAATAGACTCTCATTCAGTAGATAGCAGTGTAGGTCCAAATAGGACACTATACACTTAATTTGCAATGATAAAGTCACTTATAATTATTCATATTTCTATACCAGTGTCAGTAACAGCACAATTACAGCTTTATTTTATATTTATTGTATTAATTGTCTATTTATTGTAGTAATGCTCAATTAATGTGGGTGTATTGGTGTGTTAATTGCCAATAAGTGGACAAAGCACAATGTTCGCTCTTATTAGGCTCTAAAAAACATTTAGCTGTGAATAATTCTGTTTAGCAGATAAATTGGCCAGTGGCTAGCATGTCCAACTAACAATCAAGTGACGAACCCCACGAATTTCCGATGTTTTTGTCTCGGCAGGTTTGATGTTGGAAGTTTGTGGGTACGAATCAATATAACTGGTTTCCAGAAAGAAATTAAAACCAGTTGGCGCTAAATTGTTTCATTTGGCTACAAAAACGCGTCCTACATGGTGGTCTTGGGTGTCAAAAAAGTTTGACTTCATTGCCGCGTGCCCCCAATTCAAAACTCGTGTATTGCCAATAAACAACTTACACTCTTGCACGCTTAAGGTGGAATGTACCTTTAAAAATATTTTCAAGAAAATAGTTGAATTTGGTATCAAATGAAAGTTTGTGATATTCCTGATACGAAATGGATATTGGTTTTGACAGTTATAAATCCTGTCACTGTACATGACGTCGCAAACAACACCATCTACGCACGTTTTTGACCGTCTGTCAATGGCCGTAAAATCGCCGTATTTTTCATTTTTGATCTAAAATAGTGACGCATAAAGACAATTTAACCAAACAGAATGATCATGTTAGTGCTTTCCTTTATGCTGATAGGAAAAACATTATAAATTTCTTTACAATTGTTAAATTAATAACAAAAATGAGATGTTTTAAAATTTCGAGTTTTCATCGATTTTTCACATTTAAAGTCCAATTAGAAAAAATCGGCCAGAAATTTTTTTGCAATTTTTTGATATATTCAGGAACAATATATTTTCAATTCCATAGTCAATTTTCAAAAACTTTCACAGTCGATTTATTTTTCAATCGCGATTTGATGAAGTACACCACACGTCGTATTTTGACGCCGTAAATATCAATGTTCGCGATCCCGTTATTTTGATTATTAAGTAACGTTCGTTTTTAAGAGGAACACATGAGATTCGTTATTCAAAGAGGACATTTTTCGTTTATGGAATTAATTGCAAAATCTCACTAAAGTCAGATCTAACAAAATGTTAGATCTGATGACGGCCTGCAGACACCTTACACAAGTAATAGCGGTTTTCACCGATTACTACTTTCAGAAATGGTCAACACAGGAAGGATGATTTATAACGCTCGCAAAATGATCTGAAGATGCCATTACATTAGAAATGAATGCAATACTACATAAACATATAAATATATCTCCAGTAAACATGTCTTACGCAGACTGTCCACACTTTCCATAGTTTAAAATACTATTTTTACTTTCACTTTTGCGATTTAGGCGACAATCTGATTGGTTCAAAGGGTTAGTGATAAAACCACGTTTTTGTTACTCGTCTTCAGATCCTGATAGCGTAGCGGTTTTCAGGATATGATTTTAATCTGATTGTTAATGGCACAGTGTTTCGTCCAATTCAAATAAGTGCATGCTATTGCCAAGATAAAGACCGCTACAGGCTTTTATTTATTCTATATTCTATTCCAAAAGAAAGTATGCACTTAGTTTTTGGTGATTTTTCTTTAACTGCTTTTCTTAATGCCAAAATATTCTATAGTTAATTATCTATGTCTATTCTCAATGTTGATACCAAAACATTTAGGCATTAAGAAAAGCAGTCAATGAGCAATCACCGAAAAGAAAGTTTGCACTTTCTTTTGTAATGGAGTATATATAAATTATAGAACGTAAACGAGTTCATAAAATTATATAAAAAAAAACAACAAATTTTACTAAACCAAATGTGTTGCATTTGTAATCATTTAAAATATGGATTACCGAAATTACTTTTTAAATTCAATATTAAAAACTTAAGTACGTAGAACGGTACGCATTTCATTACCTAATAAAATAATCTGTACAACGAATAATCAATAAGATCTTTCAATACTTTTGATTCTGTGTAAGTTCGCCTTATGTGCATTTCGTATATGTGCGTGATGCTCTAAATCTAAACAAATATAAAATGTATTTACGCATTTGGTAAGCTATTCAAAAGGTTTTGCACCTAGGCCTAGAATACGACCCCTACCCCGTGGGAAAACATTGCCGCAAATCTGGGTTGCTCATATCAAAATATATAGCTGATCGTCAGTAACATGGACTTATCAAGACTGAAAAACATGCGTTTATGCCAGTTCGCCAAGACCGGGTAAATGGTATCAAACAACACCCTATTACGATGTAAACGCGCACTAATTTGTTATAGCATCCGTTTACACAAATCTTTGAAACTCTGCCACTTTGTTCTGTTTGTTGAAAACTTGATAGTACTCTTTTTTGCACATATCTTTCAAAATTAAAACAAAAAGCGTGTTTGTAAATAGAACAAGAATAATAATACATGTAATTGAAAGAATGATGTTAAAAACAAACATGTGAACAGTGTTTCCAGAAAATTATATACCATACATGCACAAAAGAAATGTGGAAACACATTTGCAAAATGCAAGTGACATAACTAAAAGATATTTGATCAAAGAATCGATAATCATATGCATGGTACATGTATAAATGCGTGTCATTATTCCGTCACTCGCCGATGCAAACCCATTACGGATGACATTGATAATCAAAATAGCAGATTCTTTAAAACACAATATTCTTTGTGGCTAGTCCCATAAAATTAATGCGCCGGTAATAATGAACCAAAGAATCAATAAATAAATCAATCAATCAATTGATTGTTACCGTATTCTAAGTGACAAATTATAAGAATAGATTCCGATGCTTAATTGAAATTACAAAAAAAAATGTTTTGATGTTTGATTCAAATTGCATATCGTTTTCTTGTGTTCTCTTGTGGTTTTATTTGAACGCGATCCCAAAGTGCGAAAACAAGTGTGTTTTAATTTTGTCTTTATCTTTCTCGTCCTGCGCATATTAAAATTTGGAACATAAATAATAAATATTTGCCAAAGAAGTTTTTTTAATATGGAAGTTTTTTATTTGTAAGAAGAACTCTGTTGTCTATATTTAATCTGAATATATTAAAAACTATTATTATTATTTCTTCTTGTAAACTAGCGCAATGTACTTTTATTACAAATTACAAGCAAATAAAACATAAAGGGAAGTAATAGCCCGATCGTCAAGAAAAGAAGAATTCGATGCTTGTTAAATTCATCAAGGTTCTGGAAGAAATCTGTAACCCAGGTGTGAAATTGAAATTGCCGACTTCATGTTGAACATAGTTATGTGTCCTGACGAGAAGTGAGTGGTCATTTATCTGTTTGACAATTTAGACTGACATTATACAGTTTGTGAAACTTAGTCCATATGTATGTACGTACATGCGTTAGTGAAGAGCTATTACATTTATCCTTAAATTTCGTATTGTGCGAAATAGTTCCTTCAACAAAATGTTTTTCATTGTCTCGGCTGGAAGATATTAAAAACAGAGGAAAAGATCATTACGTATATTATCAACATATGATTAGGCATGAAACGTTTAACGGCACCGACAGTTTATAAAGTCACGTGGCAAACGGTGGTCGCACGGGTTTGAAACATGATTTATTTTGACCACCAACTCTTGAGGTTTTTTTTATCAAATGATAAGCAATCTTTTATCTTAGTTGTGTTTTTTTTCTAATTAAGGAAACGTAAGCCATAAATATCTGTCACATTTGAAGTAAGATAATATTATAATTGTGACACTGTATGCTAAAATTCAATAATATCGTAGCTTTAAAAGGTTACTGATATTGTTTTAGATATGTAATTCGATGTGTATATAGCATTAATTTTAAACTTTGAAAATGAAAAACAATCATACGGAACATATTCAGCCGCAATATATTTGAAAATTTATTTGCTCTGGTTCTGAAAAACATTTATAGGTTTTACCTAATTAGCGCGGAATACAGCTTTTATTTCATTAATTTTGATATGAAAACTGGCTTTTAAATTTCATTTGTGTATCGTTGTTTTATTTTCAAAATTACAAATCAAATCTGAATTTTTGTAAACGTTGTTTATCCAAAGGACTTGCGTCAAAAATCATATACAGCATAACGAAACGTAAACTTCGATATTTACGGCGTCAAAATAAGACATGTGGTGTACTTAATCAAATCGCGATTGAAAAATAAATCGACGGTGAAAGGTTTTGAAAATTGACTATTGAATTGAAAATATATTGTTCCTGAATATATCAAAAAATTGCAAAAAAAATTCGGGCCGATTTTTTCTAATCGGACTTTAAATGTGAAAAATCGACGAAAATTCGAAATTTTAAAACATCTCATTTTTGTTATTAATTTAACAATTGTAAAGAAATTTATAATGTTTTTCCTATCAGCATGAAGGAAATCACAAACATGATCATTCTGTTTGGTTAAATTGTTTCTAAGCGTCACTATTTTAGATCAAAAATGAAAAATACGGCGATTTTACGGCCATTGACAGACGGTCAAAAACGTGCGTAGATGGTGTTGTTTGCGACGTCATGTACAGTGACAGGATTTATAACTGTCAAAACCAATATCCATTTCGTATCAGGAATATCACAAACTTTCATTTGGTACCAAATTCAACTATTTTCTTGAAAATATTTTTAAAGGTACATTCCACCTTAAGCTTGCCACTGTATGTGACCAATCTGCTTTAATAAAAAAGAGTAAGAAATTGTTAATCAATGGAAAACTTTCGTAGTATTGAATGTTTCTTGCGTCCCCCAATCTCTCCCCACAGACATTTGATAAATCACAGAAAAGTTGACTCCTTTTGCAACTTAATAACATTCGAAGGTAGAGTATGTGCTATAAAATGTAACATTCATTTAGATTCTTTATTCGCAATATACGAAAAAAAATAAAGTTTGAATAGAAGAAAAAAATACATGCATTTTCGTTTTTACGTCTAACGGCGAATCATCAAAGACAAAGAGTAATGACCATGAACACAACTACAGTAAGTTCGCTTAGAGTAATTTACTGAGATAGAGTAGTGCACACATATCCGTGATCCTCAATTGCTTGAATTATTTCTCATAGAAATAAATAAACCCATTTCTCTATTTTCATAAAAATATATAATATATAATATCCCCCCCCCCCCCCCACAAAATGTCTTGCGCGCCAAGGAGCACGTGCGAACATATTACATGTGGTCGTTCAGGGATTTAAGCCGCCAAAATCTTTAAACAATCGTTTCTGTTTAAATTGGTCTCTTGCGTAATTTTTATGTGCGTCCGTAGGGACTCAATTTTATGCCGATTATGAAAATAAAGCATTTAAAAGTTGAAAAATCCTCGGCTATAAACTGTATATCCTACGAAGATTATATCGGCGTCCTGTTTTTCAAAGTATTTCTAACTTAAAACGATATAACTTGATTATGAGACTTCGTATACACTAATTCAACATTTGTTTGCACATTTTAAGTTGAAAACAATAGATTTTATTAATTCTGACAAATTTTGACATGACTATGATCAGGAATCTAAACTAGTGATAGTTTATATTCCTGCTATGATGGAAGTTGAGCGGATTATCAGCCGAGTTACATAGAAAGGAAGATTCTCAATATTTTATGGTAGTTAAGCTGTTTAAAATAATTAAACAGAAGTAACTGTCGTCTTATTTCTTTATTTCTATAATAAGATTCAATGTTCAACATCTAAGAACAGTCAATATCACCGAAAGTCTGCATAATTTCGGACAGTAGAAACAAAATCGGTTGTTTATCTTCTCCTAACAGTGTTTATTTTACTTATACAGTAAAGTTGACTCTGGACTCGACACATTAACGTTCATTTATTTTTTTTGTCGAACTGGCGAAATATTGGCCACAAACTGGAAACCCTGAACTACAACCATTTTGAGCTGTTTTTTGTTTGTCTTATTAACAACTTCTCGATGTGAAACATTGTTAGTCGCATATCTTGATTCAAATAATGAGGTAGAGTAATTGGATCTAAATGCTTATAATTGCAAGATTATTGTTAACAAGGAAATAGTTAAAATCAAGTATGAAATAATATTTAAAAAAAAACCTGCTACAAAATCTCCACAAAATACTTCATAATTCAAGAACTGGCATATAGATTTTTAACATTTTCCAGGGCATTATGCCCGGGCCCTCTTGACTAGCGAGGCCTCTTAATAATTCATTTGGTCATCTTACAATATTATTTTTTGATAACCCCGAAAGTGTCCGACGGACTGATGTTCTAGCTCAGTAACAAATTAAGGCTTTTAAAAATTATGACATACTGAGTCGAACCACCCTTGCTAAAATCCTGGATCCGCTCCTGGACCGTAGCAGAAGCCCCTGACTTGGTATCCCTCAAGCACGGACTGACACCTACACTTCTAGACCTGCAGCCAGCGCCAAGCTACAAGTACCTCCTAGTGATTCTCAAAGGTAACTTTGGTTATCGCAGTAAGACATTGTTCCAGGTTTCACAGCTTTAGGTTTACTACTAAATAAGATACGAGCTTGTATACAAACATCAACCAATTCTAAGATAAAAAAAGGACCGTAATTAGGTCAAGGAGCAAGGTTTATTTATGGTACTTTAAAATAAATTCAAATTGCAAGATAATGTTATGGGACTTGACAGAAACATTCATGGTATGATGATGACAGCATTGAAAAAGGACAAATGTTTATCAATATACAAAATCACCTTAGCAAAATATCTTTGGATTAAATGGTTAACTTACTATTTTTGCCAGGATCATGATGCAGCAACAAGTGCAGTGAACAAATATATGAAATAAGTTCAAGATCAAATGAGCAGTTCCAGCTAAAGCTTTTTGTAGGTTTTAAACTTTAAACTTTAAGTAAAACCTTGGTCTTTAAGCACCAACTAGAAATATCAATGCACCATCAAGCTTAACATATGTTTTAAGTATGGCCAAGGTTTAAGTGAAACCTTGTCCTTCAAGGACAAACTGGAAATATCAATGCACCATCATGCTTAACATATGTTTTAAGTATGGCCAAGGTTTAAGTGAAACCTTGGCCTTCAAGTACAAACTGGAAATATCAATGCACCATCAAGCTTAACATATGTTTTTAGTATGGCCAAGGTTTAAGTGAAACCTTGGCCTTCAAGGACAAACTGGAAATATCAATGCAACATCAAGCTTAAAATATGTTTTAAGAATGGCCAAGGTTTAAGTGAAACCTTGGCCTTCAAGGACAAACTGGAAATATCAATGCACCATCATGCTTAACATATGTTTTAAGTATGGCTAAGGTTTAAGTGAAACCTTAGCCTTTTAGGACAAACTGGAAATATCAATGCATCATCAAGTTTAACATTTGTGTTAAGTTTGGCCAAGGTTTTCTTAACAATTTCAAAGATGTGCTCTGGGTAACAGTAACCTTGACTGTTGAGATATGGTCATTATTCTTGGATGCTACACTTAGGTGATCTCTTGTAAATAGTTTGGCACAATCCAAAGCCCTGGAAGAAGACTTGTGATGGCATAACAAACAAATGTACATGTTGATCAATATAAAAATATCCTCCATCAAGGACCAGGTACATTATACAAATTTTGATTCCAATTAGATATTGACCCAGCAAGCAACCTCTGTAAACAACTGTTGCACTGCAGCACTTCACAAGACGCCAACCACATCTTTTGTCATGGGACGACTGTTAGAACTGTTGCTGCAATCAAAATACGCTGTATTTTACTTCCATATTGATTTTGCTGTCAAATCAAATTTTTGTCGTGGGTTCATTTCCCATGGGGATGTTGAAAACAATAACAAAAGATGTTGCTTAAAGTAAAGCTTCCTGAAGGCGTGATTAACAACTTTCTGTCAATTATACTTGCCGCACTGTTCTCAACAAAAATATCAGTTGCCGTGAATTGAGTTTGATGTTTTGGTTGCAAGCCAAAATCTAACTGAAATCGAAATTTGTAGTAAAAAAGAAACTGGCTCATAGAATAACAGAAGATCAGAGAATCCATCAATAATTTTTTATTTCAGTTTTACCCTGCATCATACATAAACCATAATCAAGAAAATCAGTAATCATTTCATTTTCTTGCAACTCATCTTTAACAATTTATGAAATGAAAAGTATATCTAACCGCATTGCAGGTCTCATGTATATTTAACCCTTAACTCTGTGAATTTTGCTTATATCCCATATGAGATGATTAGATCCAGATCAGAATCTACCGGTACTCTTGTTGCTTTTAGATTCTTTAAGTCATTTCAAGCAAGGATCTGCACTGCTGTTTGCTACAAAATGACATAAAGAAGCGAAACCTGCACATGATGGTTGATCATTTAAAGTACTGCACTAACACATGTAATATAAATGCTAATTACATGTAGAAGCTAAAAATGTGTGAGATTCAAAATGAGCATGAGTATACGAGATTAGAGACCAAATTCAGTGATATGTATAACAAATGTGATCAAAACAATAATAATGCCGTTTAAAAGCAACAGAAGCCCCTACAAGTTAAATATAATTATAAGGATATAGTCAAGCTATCCTGCTTTAATTGCGAATGTAACAACTGATGCCTGTAGAACAAAGTCATCTGACTGAAGCTTTATCAGAATGCAGAATAAATCACACTGTTTTCAACTGGAAATATTATTCTTGCATTGAATTTAACTTAGCACATATAAATATCACTTAACCCTTTACTCCATATACATGCATTTTTACACATGTGTGACCAGTGTAGATCCAGATCAGCCGGCACATCCGTCTATCTGATCACGATCTGCACTGGTCCCATTTTGGTCAGAAATAACTTAACAAATCAAAAAGTGAACAGTTTAGATCCTGATCAGCTGGCACACAGACAGCACAGATGTGCCGGCTGATCTGGATCTTCACTGTTCTGCCTCCCAATAAAGGTGTACCTATGGAGGAAAGGGTTAAGGAGTTGGAATTTATACTGTTTTTCCTTTTGTTTCAGATGAGATCACAAATAAATTTATAACAGTAAAAGGACAATATACCGATAAACTTCATTCAATACCATTGTGCAGAGAATGTCTATAATAAATACATGCAAAACTATTTAGGTTCTTAAACCACATTCTATAAAAATAAACCAAAAACAAAAACCCTCTTAAAATCACAGATACAAATAAAATAAATACATTGTATGTGCACCAACATCATTAATACATTATATTCACCATTTTCTTCATTCTCATACTGGTGTTTCTCAACTTCAAGTGTCAGCCTACCATTCAATAGTAAAACTAATAACAAATGCTGTTTTACTTATTTTTCATAGACAACACACCATATAAAAAATTTGAGTTACTTTTTTATTTGTCAAACAGTTTAATACTTGTACCACACAGAAAAACAAATTAAATAACTAAAGAATGTTTCAAGCTATAATGTCCATTGTCTATTTTAAATGTGACAGATAACTCTTGGGAATGATTTTGGTACGTCCTCAACTAATTAGAATAATTACAAAAGTAATTTCGGAAATGTATTGAATGCAAAGTATTATTCTGACACAAGAATGTATATCTTGAGACTCAAATGGTTGCTGGCATGAAATTAACAGCTATGAGAATGTTTACGTCTTGTAATCAAAGTTCTTGTTGTTTATTTAGAGAGTACATATGCCAAAAGACTGTTAAAAACAAGCAGTTGCCACTTGGAGTCTAGTATCCTTGAAGTACCGGAATGTTTTCATACTGTTGCAAGCAGTCTGGGTTGGCAAGCGCCCCCTTCTGCATCACTTCCTGTCCCATGATCACACGTCGCACTGCCACCTCCACCTTCTTCCCGCTGATCGTATACTGAAATCATTCAAAATACCAATTTTTAAGTTCCACCAAACTGCAGACGAAGTAAGGTTGCTAATAAATATGTATCATTAATTCTTCGATTATTTTTTTTCAGCAATAGATTATAATAATAAATGTTGATTGTTAAAGAAACATTGTCCTTTTCTTTATGCAAGTTACTTCCATCATTTAGTAATTTCCTGATTTCCTTTTCATTTTTAACTGATGCCTTTGGCAAAAAAAGCTCCTAAAATTAATGTACATAAGTGACATCATTTAGTAGGTAATTCATGGATTTTGTGTAAACATGTAGCCACATAACAGAAGTTCACTCCCACTAAATATATGCAATAGAGTGATAACTCATGTAAAACTAGATGGGTGTTCAGTTGAACACTTGTGTCGCCCTCTGGTGCTGTCAGAATTAAAATGCAAGTACAAAAAGGGGCATTACTCCAACAAATGTGACCTTGACCTTAAGAATATAGTATCGTCATGAGCGAATTGTCATAGGGAATATAATTTGAAAGTTTGATGAAGAAATATTAAGAAATGGCAAAGTTATAGCCAATGTTAAGTTTTCATGTAAAGGGGAATAACTCCATCAAGTGTGACCTTGACCTAAAGAATGTGGTATTATCAGGAGCGTGTTGTTAAAAGGAATATAATTTGAAAGTTTGATGAAGAAATATTAAGAAATTGCAAAGTTATAGCCAATGTTAAGTTTTCGTGTCTAAATATAAGTACAAAAAGGGGCATAACTCCATCAAATGTGACCTTGACCTTGAGAATTTGGTATCATCTCGAGTGTGTTGTCATAAGCAATATAATTTGAAAGTTTGATGAAGAAATATTAAGAAATGGCAAAGTTATAGCCAATGTTAAGTTTTCATGTAAAGGGAAATAACTCCATCAAATGTAACCTTAACCTAAAGAATGTGGTATCATCACGAGCGTGTTGTCATAGGGAATATAATTTGAAAGTTTGATGAAGAAATATTAAGAATTGGCAAAGTTATTGCCAACGTTAAGTTTTCGTGTCTAAATATAAGTACAAAAAGGGGCATAACTCCATCAAATGTGACCTTGACCTTGAGAATTTGGTATCATCTCGAGCGTGTTGTCATAAGCAATATAATTTGAAAGTTTGATGAAGAATATTAAAAAATGGCAAAGTTATAGCCAACGTTAAGTTTTCGTGACGGACGGACGGACAAAGCGGTCCCTATGTATCGCCTTTTCTTCGAAAGGGCGACACAAAAAGTTATCTTCTTACAATGAATCTTTGGGCCAATCAAACATAATTTATGGAAAAGAGTTTTTGATTTTTCTTTAATCCATAGCATGCATGACATTTATTATTGTTATCTGTCATTAAATGTGCATTTCTTTGAACTAATATTGTTTAAATCAAACAAAATTAACATTATAACTAATCAGAAATAAAACAAACTTACTGGTATATCAGTACAAGGCAGGATGACTTCTGGCACATGCCTGGCTGTAAGGTACTGTCTAATGCACTTCCTTATGTTGTTCGCCAGGTCCTGCGTGAACTCGCTGCCAGGCGCCATCTTCAGGAAAAGAACCACCCTCTCCTCTGAATTATCCTGCTTACGCTGTGCAACACATATACTGTCTTGAATCTCTTTAAAGCCCTCCACTGAAAATTGTCAACACATGTATATAATCTATAATATATAATTAGAAATCAAATGCAACTAGACAATTATTTTAAGAAAATGTAATGCTACTCTCCTGCTTGTGTTACTGTGTTACAATTATATGATATCATATCATTTGTAGCAATCGCGAAATGATGAAAGGCATAAACAATGATATGTTACTGAATTTTGTCAAAATTTTTTGTTCCTAGATACAGGGGGTCCAACGTATTTGGTTTTTTCGGAAAAGTAAGTGAGCGACATGTTCTCTGCGGAACAAAATGGCGGAAAATTGTGTGATTTGGTGCATTTCAGGAGATATTTTGACCTGGTAAGTAGATTTATATCAATGTTATCGTAAAATAAATACGCCTACCCGGAGGCCAGATGTGTTAGCTCCACTCAGTTTTTTAACTTATGTTTCTAGAGGCCTAAACAAAAAAGTTATTGAATGTATAAACTGAAAGATTGTTTGTTTACAAAGTGAAAATAGAAAATTTTGTGACTTAAAACTGTGTTTTTAGTCAAAATATAACGTTCTTGGACCTATTTTAGCGAAATTATTATCGAGTTTTTGCATATATTTCTTCACGGCAGCATTTGCACTTTACATGGGTACTTTATGGCCAATTTTTTTATGTTCAAACACCTTTAATGTTTGGCGTGGAAGTGGTAAGCATGTTTTTGTTCGGTGCAGAATCTGAATAACACACTCTTATGCGTTTATATAAGTGAAAGTAAGACACTAGCTGACAAATGTTAAAAATCAAAATAAAAGCCGATTTGCTACCCAAATACGAACAAATCGCGTCTTTGTTATGCAGAATTATCTACCACATACTACTTATCACTTAAATTTACAATATATTTCTGAGCTGCAAAACAAACAATTTTTTTAACATCTACACACAAGGGAAGTTCTTTCAATAAGATCAATGGGCCAAGAAGAGCCGAGTTTGCTCATGACTTACCAATATGATATATTTCTGAGCTGCCAAACCTTACACCATTCGGGTTCAATGTTCCATCACTGAAAAATAACACCGAATGTGAGAAATGTAAACAATCTGTCAAGTGTTGTTTGAAACTGAATGACAGGGGCTTTTATGATATATAGGTTTAACACATTATGAAGCCGAATTATACTGTTGGCCGGTACAAAATCAATATACATGTACAGGACCTTGTATTTGGCAATGTTGTAGTAAAACACTTGGCATTTGAAATTATTCAGCAATGTCATGATCTGCTTAATAGAAAATTTAAACTTAGATTAGATATTCACTAAGATCTTGTTTCCAGTCATGAAGGCACTATTTCTTAAACTCTATTTAAAAGTCTGTTGAAAGAAGTATGTGAACCTACCTGCGTCCTAACATGACAATGCCCCCGGTCACACTGTTAATTCTACAGTAATCTCCATGGGCCCACACACCTGTAAAATAAAAATGCTTTGGGTAATTTTTGTTTTAACAGGTAACAAAAAAGAAAGGACAAGAACTGACCTCTTTTTCAGATGTTTTGATTCCGAATTAAATCTGAATCTTATAGTGAAATAAAGTATCCAAAATGCTTGAATTAGGTTGATGTACATTTAACAATTCCTTGAACTCCATGCCTTCATCAGATAAAATATACATAAAAAGTGTCCTTCACTTACTGTAAATTGGGATATTTTGGCGTTGTGATATTTTGGCCATTTTGCCCCACAGTGCCTGTGTTTTATTTTGGTCATTTTAATTTTGGCCACTTGTCATTGTGTGGCGAAAAATAAACACAAATACATTATTTTGTCATGTCATCTACTCTAATTTATCAGATTGGTCGGCATTTATCTAAGACATATTTATAAACGATTCATATACAAAAATAAAACTTCACATACAGAAATATAGATTTAAAATGCATAAAATCTATATAAGTCTAATGCAAATAACGATATGATATATAAACACTAAAACCAATCTCACATTTTCACAACATTTATTGCAACACACAATAATCCAACAAACTTAAATACACTAATTGAAATTTAAAATCATGAGATTTATTGAGTTGTTTTTATAAGTGATCAACATCGGCGAAGTTTGAATTATACTTTGTATTGTTGTGTTTGCATTATCTTGGCTTAATTTTTACCTGTGACTTATTTTGGTGTGTTTAATTTTGGCCTTTTCATTAGGGTGGCCAATTAGGCCAATTATTAACCAAGGCCAAAATATCCCGATTTACGGTAATATATAAGTCAATACTGAATCAACACAAATACTTCTGCATATTTCATTGCTGAATTCTTAACAGAATCTCTGCAGAATTTAAATTAGAATTTATTTTCGTAATTCAGACTAGAATAATTGGTACCTGGATATGTATCAAAGTAAGCCTTTTTGTACTTCATTCCATCAGGGTCGTTCCAGAATTTGGTAGGCATTGATGGGAAGGGTGTTAAACACACCAACTCACCATCCTCATCATACACAGCCTTACCTGCAGAAAACAACAATCTCAGAATAATCAACATAAATAAGGCTATTTTGAAAAAAACTGATAAAACTTGGTAGGAGTTGAGGGGAACAAATTCTACCTGTGACAGAAAGGGAACAAAAGACAACCCTATTTCTGTTGTCAACAAAGGAACACTTTTGTATTGATAACTGTAGACATTGCTAATGAATGGTATTTTCCAGTTGTGAAAAATCTGTAACATAGCTGAAAAGAACAATTTCAACAATACTTGCTTTTGTCTACTGCAGAGCAATAGCAGGATGGTGCACCAAGAAACATAACTTAAATTATCAATGCTAGATTCAGTGATCACCCTGCCATATGGAAAGTCCATGTTTGATTCTTTTTATAGTATTACTTTTCTTTTGTTATTGTTTTCTAGCCCAAGGTGGTGGTAGCTGGTTTAGATTGAAGGTATCCCCATGAGAATCTTCAGATAAATGTGTTACTAGATAGTTACCATTCTCATCAAATGTTTGCATGTCACAGCCCAGGATCATCTGCTGTATCTCCCCTCTATATACAGGCTCAGTCCAAGTCTGCCCCATGAAGCAAGCTATAATGTCTGTCCCTCCTACAAAGAACATGTATTCAATATACTAGACCCTTTACATTCAATACCATAGTGCCTACTTTTTTCCTGAAAAAAAGCTGTCTAGGGGATATATAAACAAAGCATTTTGCATGGTTTTGGTCTCGATCTGTTTTGATTTGACAAAACACCATCTGTTGTTTTTTTTAATTTACCTGCCTAAAATTCATTCTGATAAACAAAGGTAAAAAGAAATAAATGCTAACAAGTTTATATTTTATTTAACTTACATACTCCTACAATGTATTTTGTGTTTGACAAATTTTTGAGGAGTCAGTTACTTGCCTAAGAAAACACTTGGTCATGAAGATGGTTTATCCAACTGTACGTTTACAATTTAATTTAGATCTGTTTATTATTGTAAGTTGGAAGACAAAAGATGAGCTTATCCCTGACCTTGATTACTACACTCAATAATGAATATCTAACATAAAAGAAAACTGAAATGATGTGAATAAATTAACACTTGCTTTACTGAACTTTCTTACAACATACATTACAAATAATACCTGAAATGGATCCCAGCAGCAGATCTTGTTTTATCTGTTGATACACATAGTCATAGCTTTGAGGCATCAGTGGAGAACCAGTTGACAAGATCATCTTCAAACTGTCCAGTTTGTGGGTTTTCCCTGCAATGAATCGGTGGTTAACAGGTCATCATCACATATATATTTGCACTACTAGACACATAAAATATATTAAGTCAAGTCACCATGATATCATGCAACACTCTAAAAGGAGGTTGAAATGTTATCACTTATACACCATTTTATAAGAGCATAAAATACTTTCTACACTAGTATTCTAGTCAACACCTAGTATACTATTTTGCATGTGTTGTGTAACTGTTTTCAAAGAATATAATTTCAAAATGAAAGCATAATAAATTTCCAATTTTATTCAGTTGATGATTAGATCCATTTAGTCTAGTATTAATTAACAGATTTTATGATTAAATCCAGAAAAAGACGTACACAACACAGAACCAATTCCTCACATGGCACAGATGTTCCAGCTTATCTGGATCTACACTGTTTGCATATGATATATGACTTGATGGGTGTTCGGCTGAACAATTGTGTTGCCCTCTGGTACTATGTAGGAATAAAAATGCAAGCTTAAAAAGGGGCATAAATCCATTTTGACCTTAAGAACTTGGCATCATCACAAGCCTGTTGTCATGAGCAATAAAATTTGAAACTTTGATGAAGAAATATAAAAAAATGGCACAGTAGTAGTCAACGCCATGTTTTACGTGTCAAAATCCAAGTACAAAAAGGGCAAAACTCCATCAAATGTGACCTTAACCTAAAGAACATGGCATCATCACGAGCCTGTTGTCAAAAGCAATATAATTTGAAAGTTTGATGAAAAAAAATAATGAGAAATGGCAAAGTTATAGCCAGTGTTAATTTGACAGACTGACAAAGCAATCCCTATGTATCGCTTTTCCTTCGAAAGGGCGACACAATAAAACCTGTATATAAAGGGTTAATCAGATACTCTAGTTACATTCACACAATGCTACCTGGATGTAATCCTCTGTTTTCCATAACAGCTAACCATTTTGCACTGGTCCCCAACACTGTTACCCTAAAATTATCATACAACTTTGGCAATTAACTACCTGACTCAATATAGAAAGCTCTTTTAATCTTGATTACAATCCTGAAGTAAAAAAAACTTCTCTAAAATTTTTGTTATTTGAAAGCAAAACACTGTGAAATGTTTTAGCCACTTGTTACCAACTACAGGATGTGACTTTTATGCGGTCAAATATTGCGTACAGGTTTTATTACACTGTCCATTTCTCAGTAGGAAAATACACTATAAACATTCCCTCATAGTTTCCCATACATAACCTGATCATATTTTTTTTCCCAGATTTATTGACAGAACTAGTGTTCATGTGTTTATTTATCCAGTTCCATACTATGCTTATGTAATTTATTTGTTTCACAGCCACACTTAATAACAGGGCCCAATATCATAAAACTAAGATTGTAGACCAGTCTCAAATCTCAAGCATCTGACTGGCTGAAATGGCCACCAGTCCCCATTTCAGCCAATCAGATGCTTGAGATTTGAGACTAGTCTCTAGATTAATTTTTATGATCTTGGGCTCTGGTCTGTTATGAACAGAGTAATTCTTCTTTTAAATCCTGTTTCCAAATTCTGAATTTGATTCACCTCTAACCTGTAAGGAAATTTAAGACTGAGATCATGAAATCAGAAACCAGTCCTTGAAATAACTGGGTTGAAGGTTATAAAACTGAGTTTGGAAACCAGTCTCAAATCTCAAGCATCTGATTGGCTGAAATGGCGACCAGTCGCCATTTCAGCCAATCAGATGCTTGAGACTTGAGACTGGTTTCCATGCTCAATTTTATAACCTTGGGCACTGGTCTGTATAATCTTACCCAATTTTATCAATGATGTCCCATAGAACATTTGCATGAGGAATAAGTGGGGAACCATCATAGAGGACTATAGCAGCTCCAACTGCCAGGACGGAGACCAGCCAATTCCACATCATCCAACCCACCTGTCAAAACAAATAATAACACTTTAAACAAGAAGAGCTTGCAAATATTACAAGTTGTCAAAGAAAGCAGTATTCATTTAGCATTGTTATAAAAACAACATACAAAAGCTGTTAAGCTTGTGTGTACCATTATTTAAATCTTTACTGCCTTTAAAACATTGTATAATTGCATACACCTTGGAATACCGTAAAATGGGATATTTTGGCGTCGTCAAATTTTGGCCATTTTGCCCCAAAGTGCCAGTGTTTTATTTTGGCCAGTTTAATTTTAGTCATTTATCATTGTGTGGCGAAAAAATAAACACAAATACTTTATTTTGTCATGTCATGTACTCTAATTTTTCAGATTGGTCAGCACTTATCTTAGACATGTTTATAAACGATACATATAGGAGATAGCAACAAAAGATAGCAAAATTATTCATACTATTATTTTAAATACAAAAATAAAACTTCACATGCAGAAATTTAAAATCCATAAAAATTATATTAGTGTAATGCAAATAACGATATGATATTTAAAACACTAAAACCAATCTCACATTTTCACAACATTTATTGCAACAAACAATAATCGAACAGATTTAAATACACTTATTAAAATTAATAATAATGAGATTTATTGAGTTGTTTGTATGAGTGATAAATAGTGATCAACGCCGGCGAAGTGTGAAAAATAATCTGTATTGTCGTGTTTGCACTACCTGGGCTTAATTTTCACCTGTGACATATTTTGGTGTGTTTAATTTTGGCCTTTTCATTAGGGTGGCCAATTAGGCCAATTATTAACCAAGGCGAAAATATCCCAATTTACGGTACTCCTCATGTATAAAGTGCAACATAATGACAGCAACAGGGGCTTAATTTATTGTGCAGAACATGATTATTTGGTCATTATTTCATTCCTCTGAGTTCATTACAATTTAAAACCATAAATAAAATCAAGTATTGTTTTTGCAAGTTGTACCCAGTTATAAGCATGATTATACTGCAGATATTTCACAACCATACCAATCCATGTTTGAATTTTTGGAAGAACCAGTCTTCAATTGAGGAAGTACCACAGAAGAAACAACCAGATTTCATAAATATTAAGACATTGTCAATATCTGAATCCTGGCACAATTAATTCATTTATGACCTTCAAGACAACTGGGCCCAAGATCATAAAACTAAATCACGAGACCAGCCTTTAATCTTAAGCATCTGATTGGTTGAAATGGCGACTGGTCACCATTTCAGCCAACCGGATTCTTGAGATATGAGACTGGTCTCCAATCTCAGTTTGATGATCTTAGGCACTTGCTAAATCATACGGATACTTACAGTAGTGTAATACAGCATGGTGTCATCTCTACTCAGATCACTTTGTATCACATGCTCCTCTAAATGCTTCAACAATGTACCCTGTGAAAAAGATATCACATGATTCCATGTTTGCTTTATTTAATGGTTCAGAATTCAGGGTTTATCAAATCTTAATTCTTTGTGACACTGACATTTTAACTAGTGGTATCACATTTAATATGGTTCTAGATCTCGACACCATCATATCAGTTTTTTAATTTGAAAGCTGCATGCTAACTTTCAGAAATATGCTTTATGAAATTGCTTCAGTTGATAAAGGATCTGTACAATGGTTATTTGTGATAAGAGAAAACAAAATATTAAGTATATGAAACATGGGCAGCTGCAGTGAACAAAAGAACTACAGTCCACACTCGTTGTGTCAAACTCGCTTAAGTCGAAACATCGGTTATCTCCAATTAATTTTACTGTCCCGTCAAAATGTGTTCTTATTACATATAATATTACGCCGCTTAACTCGAATTCGACTTAAACAATGTTTTCATAAGTCGAAGTAAATTTAGAACCCGCCGGCTAAAATAGGCTATATAAAATCATCGGATAAGTCGAAGTGTGAAACTTGCCGCGGTCGAACAATGCGCGCGGCTTCTTCAAAGAGAGAACTTGTTGGCAAACAAGATACCATTATTTAATAATAATTAACGATTATTACATGTTCAGTAAAATATTCGCTTATTTAATGCATTTGGATGTAAAATATTTGGATTCGTAAATGCAATTAATTTCAGTTAAAAGAAAACAACATTTAATTACAATAATCATGACATTGTGACAACCAGGGCAATAAAATATGAGTTCATCCGTTTAGAACAGCAAATGCAAAAAACATGATCCAAACGTAATCAATTATCCCAAACAAGACTGAAGCACAAAAAAGCTCCAAATTAACGATTTTAGCATGAATATTAATTTGAATTAGTTAACGTAATAAAAAAAATAACGAAAGACGACTTTAACACTCAGAGTGAAGACGATGACGATGTTACACAAACATCGAAACTTAACGATGATGGTTATTTTAACATGTAATAAATATAATCAAGTTAATATATTTTTTCTATTCTGTTTTGATAAACTATTTGATCCATTGAAATGTTCATAAACAAGTACTAGCACTCACAATCATGTCAGCATTAGAAACATTAGGTATGATATTCGTGCATTGGCGCCAATTTGGATGTGTCGAACTTCGGATATCTCGAATTAAAATGTACGGTCCCGACGACTTCGACACAACGAGTGTGGACTGTATTTATTATTAATGTTCCCTAACTAAATGAACCACACATAAGTAACTAATGAACATAATTAAAATGAACATCTTTCAAAGATGTATACTTACCCCAACTGAGTGCACCATACACTTCGGTGCCCCTGTGGTACCCGAGGAATACATAATAAACATGGGATGATTAAATGGCACTTGTTCAAACACAAGTGGTGGTGTATCTCCATCCACTATACCCGAGGCATAGAAGTCCGCTACCAGGATACTGAAATACATACAAGTACACTAACTTACATTCACTATATAAGTCAGTTCACAGTATTCTGGGTCTGATCCAAGATTTCCAGAAAGGAGTGCATTTTGGGAGGTCTTAGGGTAGTAACATGACAATTTCGAACTTTTCTGGCCAAAATCCCAAAGAAAATTAAATATTGCTGCCAATAAGGGGTTTCAAGCAACACCACTGAACCTCACTGGATCTGCCCCTGGTTTTTACCCCAATAGCACAACATAAATTTGTGGGAAATGACATGGCAGTGCAAAACAAGTTTTCTTTTGAAATTGCATTTAAAAAGCGTTTTTGCTAAATAAATGAGGAACAGGTTTCAGAAAATATATGACAAAACTGATTCATTTTTTGTTCCACTGAAATTGTTTAATATAAAACTTACTGCAAGATTGAGATATATATCAACTAACAGCAAACATTTCTAACATCTAAATTGAAGCAAAATATGTGACAAGGTAGCTATATTTCTAATTCAGTGACTCTGTTTTCTTTATAAACTTATAAATAGCCTAATGAATTTATAGCAGAAGGGGTAGATTCTTATCAAATCGCAGTAATATGTCTAGATTACTTTGAAAGCAAGAAATAGCATTTTTAGAATACCAACCTATTTCTAATACTTGAGATATTGCATGAAGCAGTGGGGACAAATGGAATCACAATAACCTTCTCCAAATCAGGTAGACCTGTGAGGCAAGAAAGAATGTACATAAGGTGATTGTACTAACCTATGTGTTTGCAGCAAAACTGGTGTTCTTAAAAGAAATTTGCTTCATGATACAATGAAATTTATAGCACCAATTAATTTATTTTTAATAAAACATTTCTTATAGATTACATAGAAGAGAATATCACACATTAGGTATGTATACCTTGCACAACCCTTTCTAGTTTCTCCATATGGTCATGAACTTTGCCGTTATAGTGGACTGCATTCACACTGAAGATCAGCTTAGGCTGGATCTGGGAAAACCGGTCCAGCACACCCTAAATAAACCAAGATACATACATGTACATGCAGAGAGATAACACAACAATCCTTCTGAATGCAGTGACATAACTGTAAACAGAGATTTTTAAAGTTATTTTCAAATACAGTGAAAAATAGGAATTTCAATAAAAAGTACGACATTTATATGATATTTTTTAAACCTATAAGAAAATTAACCATATCATATCTTTAAATGAGGATATTTTATGGTGCCTGTTGAAAATGAGTAAGTTCACAGTTTTCACCTGTGTTAATACATTTAGACTCATGCCAATGTCGATTTAAGTTACAATTTGTATATTTCTATTACACGAGTTTTATCATAAGTCTGATCAATATAAACCCAGATCAACTGGCACATGACTGTGTGATATTAGATCTACATTGATCGCTTCTTGGTCAGAAATAACCCAATGAATCTAAAGCAAACAGTGAAGAACCTGATCAGATGGCATGGGTTTGCTGTCTGGTCTGGACCTACACGGTCCACCCACTGGTGAACATCCATATCCTTTGGAGTAAAGGGTTTAACAAAATGAAAACAAGACTTACAACCACACCAAAGTCTGGTGAAGTGGAGCTCCATATGGCACCAATACTTGCTGCAGCTAACATGGCAATCACTGCCTCTGGACAGTTTGGAATGTAACCTGTGTCAATAAATAGATACAGTAAGTGTACATTCATAAGGAAACAACAGCACAACCAGTTCGCTCTAGCTGTGAACTAAAATGAACATTAAGAATGATTCCCTCACATATTGTTTCCTTTTTGTGCTTCAAATTAACAAGCACTCACTTTTTATTAGATAACATGAGCATTTATCTTAATGTCCAAAATTTAAATATTAGTGGGTTGCACTATTTCCTGGCGACAAATAAAGCTGTTCCACATTTTAAGAAAGACAGTTATTTGCATTACTAGTAAACTTATGAAGAAAATTCACCAGCCGCATCTCCACTATGATGTCACTGCATCCTGAATATAGAATTTTACCTTAAGGCTATATATGACTGAAATGAATCAACCATTTCATATCAATTCCCAATCTGATTAAAATCATCTCCTGAAAACCGCTATGCTATCAGGACCTGACGATGAGTAACTAAAACATGCTTTTATCACTAACCCTTTGAACCAGTCACCTAAAAAATCGCAAAAGTGAAAGTAAAAATAGTATTTTAAACCATGGAAAGTGTTGACAGCCTGCGCAAGACATATTTTATTGAAGATATATGTGTTTATGTAGTGTTGCATTCATTTCTAATGTAATGACATATTCAGATCATTTTGCGAGCATTACAAATCACACTTCCTGTGTTGACAATTTCTGAAAATAGTAATTGGCGAAAACCGCTGTAGCTTATGTACCTGTCTGCAGGCCATCATCAGATCTAACATATTATTAGATCTGACATTAGTGAGACTGATCAATTCCTCACCTTTGTTTATCATTGTTGGCAATCTTCTTAAAAGAATTTGTTATCAGATATATTGTTTTTTAACATTACCTACAACTCTATCCCCTACTTGGACCCCCAGTCTTCTCATGGCCGAGGCATAGACTGCCACTTTTTGGCGGAGTTCTCTAAATGTTATTCTCTCTATGGTCTCTTTGCCCTCTCCTGGATAAATAATATGTACCTGTTAATGCTAACCTGACCAGATTACTTGGATGTATTAATTTGCACCAATTACACTCACCATGTTGAATACCAGTATGTAAAACAACCTTTTCTTCCTATTTTTTATGACATTTCAAAGTAATCAGAAGTTTGCTTTAAATCATATCATGGCTGTAGGGAAAATATCAAGATTTTTTCAGATGGTAATTCCTGTTCAAATGTGTACAGTGGTATGCAAACACCCACAAACCATTCCTTATTGAAACAATAGTCACTATTTAATTCACATTTGCAAGCAGTGTAGACCCTGATCAGTCTGTGCTTATACGCATTCTGATCTGGGTCTACACTGTTTGCTATTCATTAAAACACCCCTTTAAATATGAATGGACTTTTTCGCTCTCAGTGACAGGTTAAATCTATTGCATGAATACCAGGTAGATCTATTTGACAGTTGATAACCAGCTGTTTACTGTCTATTGCACAATGCTTCATTGATTGGAACATGTGTTAGTATTGTCATGAACTACTGATAACACAAAAGAAATCTATTGTAGGCACGAACATAACATAAAACACTTATCTTTGACAATGTTTGTCCCTCAGTATTCAATTTGACATGAAATAAAGATTTATTATAAAAGTAATGTTAAACAAGCAGTAAATGGTTTGTGTACAATGTCCATTCTTAATTTTTTGCCAAATGCCAGACGAAACATCTGTTTATGGCATAAATCTGATTTTTTTTCAACAGACTCTTTTGTTTACACTTGTAAGTTAAATTGGGTGATAGCATTTTCTAAAGATCTTTTGATTTCATCAGATTGAATACCTAAATCCTGCACATCATCAACCCTTCAAGTGCTAAGCACTGCACTGTCTGATCTGACTCTACACTGAAACAATAAAATAAACAATGAATGGATAGTCTCAGATTGAGAGAAAGCAGTGGGCATTAATTTTAGAGGTTAAGAGTTAGATAAAACTTGCCTGTGGAATATATTGCCACCCTATCATCATCATATTTAAGGAGGTTTTCAGCAAAGTTCAGCCGGGCACCAGTGAACCATTCTGGTATCTCTGCTATTGTCTTCCTCTTATCCACAACCTATCAATAGAAAACATTGAGCAGATTACATGGTTAGCAAAACTTACTATCAGCCATAGTTTTCGAAGCAAAATCGAAAACACCAACATTTGGCTTTATTATGGGGTGGGTAGGTTTACATGCAATTTCAGCCTTTACATTATAATTAATAATAAATAAGAGTGAAAAGAGCTGCCTTTACAAAAAATTGCACTGAATAAAACTGCCATATCATTTTAAAGACAATACATCTAGACCATAACAACACAAGTGTTTTTGTATTTTTAAACAAAACAACAGATTCCTATTGTGCATAAATGACAGACAGGGTCCGAAATCCTCTGCTCAGTGCCCGCGGGCAACAAGCTACGATCTGCCGGGCTAGTGAAACTTTTCTCAATTAGCCCGTAGGACCATTAAAAAAGTCGGTCACAGTAAGACCACTATACTGCTGATATAAACACCACTTACACAGTTGTATGGCTGCGAGTGGATAACACCTGTGTATTGCCAGACTTCCTCCCAGAACTCAGGATAGTTATCACATGACCATCTATGGAAGTCCCGGTAGGAGTCTGAAAGAATGTAAAGTTCAATAGATATGATATGCTCCATAAACCAGATTTGTGGGCAGAAGGACAAGTTGTCACTGTATGTATTTTACCCTTCAAGATTTGGAACATAAAGACAGCAGCTTTTAGTGTTTGACACAAATATGATGAAAACATGAAAATTGTTGAGGATTTATCTCCTAGCTGGCGGAGTTCTGGGATTTCCTGGGATAAAAATATCCCTCAAGTGAGCAATAATGGGCAATATGACTTTTTTGTAATCAATCTATTAATTTGTTTGTGCTCAATTAATTATTTTGATTAATAATTTTGTATTGATGGCTCATACATCTTACAGTATAAACATGTTCATGACATACGGTCTGATAATACAGTACATTCCACATAACTGAATAGCCGTTATTTGAGTATTTCGCTTATTATAATAGAATATTAAAACACAAAACCATTTCTATATATTTCTATGATAAATACTCTCTTAATTCGAATAGGCAACAGCATGCATTTCATTTATTTGAATAGCATTTTCGCACCTTATAAAGCATTACGACGCTAATCCTACTTGGAAGCCACACGTTTCTGCCGCAGGGCTATGTACAATATCGGTAGTTACAGTGAGTATACATTTACTGCACTGACGACACAAAAACTGGTTTCCCCGCATTGATAATTATCATTTGTTTACGTGCATAAGATGATCACGTTTTTACGGAAACCGGAAATTCCCTGAATAAAATAAAGATTAATCGTAAAACGAAATAAACAGAAAAAAAATATCTGGTTGTTTTTAGAAATGTATGAAAATAACAAATAAACTATACCATACTTGCTCGATAATTAGAACGTTAATTAGATCTTGCAAACAAATCTAGATATAGG
This sequence comes from Corbicula japonica, assembly GCA_038501625.1. Classification (NCBI taxonomy): domain Eukaryota; kingdom Metazoa; phylum Mollusca; class Bivalvia; order Venerida; family Cyrenidae; genus Corbicula; species Corbicula japonica. The sequence goes on from JAZAYU010000013.1 coordinate 1,905,539, forward strand.
ATGTTATTTATAATAATGTATACGCAACATTTTGGCGCCCCAAGGGGGATAATAACTCTTCACAAAGAATAAGATATTGGTACAGTAATTGGATAAATATCATGAATGTTGGGTAGGAATAATTACGAATGAAAATGACTATGTTGGCCAAACAGAAAATTTTCGAAACGGCGCAAAGTCGAAAGAATCAAACATATACACGGCGCATTCACAGAGTATAGGTTATCTTCAAAACCGGATTTTATTGGACATGATGATACAGAAATTATTGAGCTCATTACCCCACCCACCACTGACGAAAACTGAGAATTTATAAGCTCCGTGTATTATGATATACTGGTGAATTTAATCAAGGATCCTGACAAATAGACTATTCAAATAACCGAATTCTACTGTACTAAATATTATTTCATGTATACTTGTTGAAACTGAGGTAAAAGTATTTGACAGAGACTATTTTTCAGGTCAACATTGTTTCCTGGATAAAAAATGTTTATAAATTTCTGGAAAAAAAAACAATTGAAAGAAGATGGAACTTTTTTTTTGAAGTGAAGTCATTTCATATTGTGAGCAGCAGTTAGGTTTAAATAATGTCATTGCATGTTTACTTTGTCCAAAGTAAATAAAATGTCTGCTGAAACCAGAAAAATGTCAAAACGTAAAAAAAATGCTGCAACACAGTTTCTGGAAACAATGGAAATGGTAAACTTGACATATGGTGAAAACTCTAATTTGAAGACTCGTCTACAGTTGGTATGAATGCTTTAGAGAAGGAGATGAGTGACTGGATGATTGTGAAAGGACCGAAAGACTAGCAACACAAACAGATACAAACATCAGAATTGTTTTAGTAATGTACTTGAAATGAAATAAAATGTTTCCCTAAGTTTTCAATACAAAAACTGTAAGTTTCAGAATTTTCTTCAATAGATTTCAGAAACATCTGCAAATAATCTGCTAAATTTCCATCACAACTACGTCAAAGTTTATCAGAATTTATGTAATTTCTTGTTAAAACAACTCATGTACATACAGTACAGCTCGGGTGTCTTTTACATTTTTCACTCATCGCCGCGTTTCACTGTCAGCGCGACATCCAATTTTTTTCGGGTGATCACCGGTGATCGTTGATCTTGCCATCGCGATCACCTGACAAGAAAATCACTGTGATTTTCCACGATGTATCAGCGCGAATTGCGGTGAAGATTTACGGGTGATTTAAAGACATTCTTCCGAATTTATTTATTTAAAAAGAAATATGTTGTTCGTATTTTCGTATCAGAGAAAAGATCTGAAACTTGATCAATGCATAAATATTTTGTCCATTATTTGAAACACTGGAGTTTTTCCACACCTTCCATGTTGACATAAACACCTTTGTACTTGCCCCGTAAATTGCTGCCTATTATGCTTCTAAGTGGAATGTTGTCACGGTCATTGCAGAAAGTGAACAACAGTTATTAAATTGGTTAATTATTTTACGACAAATTATAAGAATTCATTGACAAGTAGAATATTTACGCCTCAGATCGGAATTCAATGTCATTTAAAATACAAGTATAATTGCGATTAAAGCACACAGTAAACTGGACATAATAGATCATTATCGAGAGAGAAAAGTGAATAAAAATTGTGTCGTTCTTACCTTATCGTTTCCTTAGTTGTTATTTTGATGAAAGATGAATATATGATATTCTTTTTCTTAAGTACTCCGAGAAAATAAATAACGGTGAAAATATAACAGCCAAGAACATTAGCTACATGTATAAAATCCTTCTCGTCGGTATTTTTCCCCAATCCCTTCCTAAACCATCTTAATTTATGAGCAATCAACACCTGTTTGAACACCTGTGTGATCAGCATTGTATATTTCATCATCACTTCTGTTTATTCACTTCAAAAAGAACGGCAACGAGTAATACTGATTTTCCAAGATCAAAGGTGCCGTGTTGGGTAAAAAAATTATTGATCAAACGTCGGCGTTTTTTATTCTTAACAGATTGACTCATTTGTCAACTCTCAACAAAAAAATTAAAATTGCTCCAAACAAATTAGAGTTGTACATTGTATAATCAAAACATGCCTTGTAAAATCAAAACATGCTGGAAATTAATAGCATATGCCTGTCACAAATGTTATTTAAATAAACAATGTTTGTGTTCACGACTCACATTCAAAATGTTCATTCAATAGTTGATTTGTCGTTGAGTAGTGTGTCATTTTTGTTTGGGAATCAACTAAGCTGTTGATAATTGGTGTTTTATATGGATTAATTAACTCCAAGCTTCTTACGTTGACAGGTAAGCACTTTCAAAAAAGTTATTGATTTATTCATGTCAGTTTGCAAAAATCGGGTTTCGGTGATAAAATCAAGCTGTTATATTAAAAAGTTATTACATTTTTTAAGAAACTCGATATTTTCACAGAAGATACGCAAACAAAGAAAATTGTTTTTTTGTTTAATGCTGACGAATCGGCACGTCCGATTACGCGACTAAAATTTTTACATTATTTTGATACAATGTTACGTTCAAATTGGTTAAAGAAAGAATGTTTTACATTAAAAAAATACATTTTAATACACTCCTTTTTCGAAAGATTTTTCACCGCGATCCCCCGCGATCAACCCTGAAGCTAAACTGCTGACGATGAACACGAGAAGAGCGAGAATGACTGCAGAATTATCGCCGCAAATCACGGCAAATCACCCGAAAATCGCCGCGTCGGAAGGACATATTCGCGGTGAATTTCCACCCGGACTGATTTATTAACGCGGTGGACGGGTGAAAAATGTAAAAGACACCCGAGCTGTACTGTACCAGTGTTGAAGTCATCACGAGGCAGTGATAAAAGGGAATATAAATCAATGTGATTTCCACCACTCTTGGTCCTAAATTGGGATGTGAAGAACAGACATAGTAAAGTCAGTATTTTAATGGGTCTGTGCTTGGAGTCAAATTATTATTGAGACTAAAACTGTCCCCAACCAACAAAATATGTTAAAGATTACCATGACCTAGACCTGTTAACAGGTCTAGGAAACGGCTGTTTTTATGGACTGTCGGTAAATTTACAGACTGTCAGTTTATTTATAGATAAATGTGTCCGTAAATTTATGGACAAGGGTTGGTACAAAAGTTAACACATTTTAGAAATTCACAAACCTAAAGCAGTTTTTGTTAATTCTGATAGCAAAGAGCATGACATAGGGCATAAACACAAAGAACAGAAGTTTGTTTACACTGCTATTTCTTCTCCAACATGGTCATCAATGATCTAACAACATTTCACACAATCATCTGAACATAATAATGATCTTTTAAAAAAAGTTATGTTGATTTACAATATTTAATACTAATTTACCGTCATCGTCTAAATATAAGCCGCATTGATATATAAGCCGCACCCCCCAAAACCCCGATGGAAATGGGTGAAAAAAGCCTAACTCTATGTATAAGCCGCGATCTCTTTTTCAGACTGGTCACCATTTTGAATCGCCGGTTCCGTGTGCCTTAGCGTAGGCAACAATAGCCAGCTATACTTTTTCAGTGCAGTACATACGCGTTTGACCCATAATAATTATTATGTTTGACAATTTGAAGGTATAGACATTTTAAATAAAGAGTAATATTCAAGAAAATTGGCGGGAATGACATATGACCAAAATGTGCGAGTTTTAAATAAAATTCGAGTTGACCGTGTTATCTCGATATCTTGTCAAACATTCCATAAGAATCACAAACATGGCATCATGCTTTCAGTTTTTCATACCTTAGTCAAGTGACATACCCTATATGACAGGTGAGACCAAGCTGCCAATTAAGAGTGACACTGATTTTACCAAGGGAATCTTAAACATGTCATCTGGCTTTCAGAGTTTTTCATGCATTACGGTCTCTGTCATTTTACCGATACATGTTTTTTTTAAGTACTCAATCTGATATAATGCGTAATTAAATCAAACGTGATCGACTCGTGGACCCCACTTTTTCCATAAAATACGTAAAACACTAGTAAAAGCCAGTTTGCATGATTTAAATAAGTGAAAACAATTACCTTGATGGTGATGTCGGTTCTTACGAAATCCGCATTTTATTTCCATTTATCTTTAATTATTACATTTATAATCCGCATAATTTGAAAAACAGCCGTTAACTTATAAAAACCACATGTATCCCTTACAAAAAACATTACCATACTGTGTATTTTGTATGTAGGCTAAAATATCGATACCGCCGAACATCAATTGCGACTTCAAAAGACGTTGTCGGCTCGAAACAACCATCCGTGTTTATTTCGGCTTTGCTATAAAAACGTTTGATCTATCTGGTAGTGTGGGCGTGTCATTTTTAGCTTCTGTAATGCAATAATTACTGAAATGTGATAAAAGCGATAAATTAAAGATTAGGGTATATTTTAAATGATGGAATATGTTAGCGTTCGGTAAATATTAATTATTTTACTTTGTCGTTCGTAAATGTTGCTGATTATTTACGTACCGGGGTAATTGTATTTGCAGTAGTTTGTGACAGCATTTCTAAGCAGTTATTTGCCTGTGGCAATCATAATTATTTTCGTTAGCACATGATTACCTTGTTGCATAGAAACGTCCCCGGATTGGAGATCATGACAAGTTGCAAACTGACGAATATTTTTATTGTAATTATCGGTACTAAAAATAAAAAGAAGAGTAAAAGATTTCAATAATAGTTTATTATTTAGTACATTCTTTTACCTATCAAATAATATTTTTCGAAAAAAAACGTGTAGACATGACAAATATCTTGTTCAGCATCCGTATACCGGTGCGCTTGACACATTCGCCGCGGTAAAAAAATCGGTGTTTTGAAGGCCTGGAAAAATGTCTTGGGATGCTAAACCTATGTATAAGCCGCAACCCCAACTTTTTTTCGCCGAATCCTTGAAAAAAAGTGCGGCTTATATTCAAACGATGACAGTATTTGTAGATTTTCATTCATTTTTATCCCAATGTGGTCTAGAACCAAGATTTACACTTTTGACAACTTTTGTAACCTCACTTGTCCATAAATTTACAGACACATTTATCTATAAATAAACAGACAGTCTATAAATTTACAGACAGTCCGTAAAAACAGCCGTTTCCTAGACCTGGTTGTGGTGAAAATCATTTTTAAGAATGAAACATGTTACATTTTTAATCGGGATTTCCCGGGATCTACTCTGTGAGTTGGCACTAAATTAAAATACGGGATTTAAGTAAATTTTTATTCAACTGAATTGTCTGTAATCTAGCATTTGCCGGCATACTGTCTTCGAACACATACCCAAGTTCTGACAGTGTTTTTCATTTATGCGTTTTCTGAGCGAATCCATTTTTGTCACTTTAATTCTGTCAGGTTTCCACATTACTCTGCTTTTAGTACCATCTCCGGCATCCATGATTTTAACAAATGATTTTTGGTTACCAACAAAGGAGCATAAAAAGAAAATCTTGATAAATTGTGTTCTGGAGTGCCTAACAACACAAAACAGGAAGTAAATGCGGTAGCAAAATTCATTTCCGGTTTACTGTCGGTATTTTCGGTAAAGTAGTGTTGATAACTCTCGAGCTTCCCGGGTGTTTTAAATAAAATTAATCATACTGTGGAGAAAAATTGAGACAAAGAAAATGATTGTTACCATAATTTTCAACTTTAACTAAATACACCCTTTCGCAATAATTTTGAAAAAAGTTCTGCTAGGCGTAAAAACTAGCACACGGTAAGTCCGAGTAAAGCATAGACTACAGGTAAAACTATTGCGTTCTATATCCTACAGCCATTCAGGAAATGCAAAGATAACGATTTATTAGGTCAAATCACTTTCTTTTCAGTGCAATAAATCCAAAATTTTCGAAAGAAATAATACGAAACGGCCAGTTTATCTCTCGCAGGCGTAATAGGGAAATCTCTGTCCAGTTATGGCATAATTTCTATATAGTCAAGATAATATGTTGAATTTGTCCCAGTTTATAATCGGTTAGATACAACTTAAAGACACTTCTATAGCTCTTAGCTAAAATTATATGGGTCATTATTATGATAGTTTTTCGTGTATACATTGTTTATTTGAAAGTACATATAACGTTGAACGTTTTCGACGATTGTCAATAAACAAACCTGTTTGCAAGTATATAGTTCGACTACGCTGATAGCTTATATCTGTTTCATAGCTGGAGTCAGTATGTTAAAAGTGTGGGGCAATATTTGTTTCCGTATCACCTGAACAATTTCACATTGCATATTGCTCGTGCGCAAACTGTCGAACTAACAAAGTATTACCTTGCCTACATTAAGCACCTGAAAGAAATCGCTTGCTTTTTTCTGAATGCTTATAAATATATGTCATACATCATTTTAATTTACATCACATTTCAATTGCTCACGAGTATTTTGCGTTACATTTGCTTTTATTTCACGAACAAGACAGCTTACATGAATGATTTTGTTATAAAACGTTTCGTAAATTGTTTCAGTACCGAACATTTCATGGTTTCGGGCGCATGGTTCAATGACTACCCAGTAGATCCAGGCGCAACTTAGAATAAACGCCCCTCGAAACAAAACCTACAATTACATCTTTTAAATGGGTTGTTAACAAAGATTTTCCTTAACTTATAAAAATACACCAACATCTTTTGCAATAGGAATAAAGTTTAACTTCGCAATTTAAGCATATGAAAATGATGAGGTTTTAAGTCAGTTTGGGATAAACACACGACCGAGAGAGGTAGTTGGCGAGGAAGGGTCGGTTAAGTTCATGTAGTTTGTAACCGAAAAGATTTGAAAAAATCTATTGAAGAGTGTTATTAATTGTATATTGTTTAAACTGTACACATAATAACTCAATTCATGAAAGTAATCAACAAGCAGAAATAATGAACGTAATCAACATTTGCATCATGCGCCAATAGTAAACATACATCGTTTATCATTGAACAAAAGAATAACATGCTTTAAAATTTTCACTGACGCTTCATTCCGTACAACTGTTCATAATTTTCACTATGCGTTTTGTCATTGTAATATCATCTGCACTTTTCAAAATTGAAACATTAGCACTGTGTTTGCTGAACAGCTCTACATCATTATGTTCGAGTCCTCGCTTGCACGCAGTTGGTCCTCTTATAACTAGGGATAACAAACTCAAACACACACAACATACACGCACACACGCGTTGTTCTTTTTTTCTGGAATTTGTTCAAAAAGCTCAAGTTTTCACCACAGAACCAGGCCAGACTACCAGCTGTCCATTGCGTCTGTGCAGTTACCACCATGGGCAACAGCGACAGGATTGAAGTTTCCAATTCTGAAATAACACATGTTAGATTATAGTTTTTTTAATTTTTCTTCAATCAAATATCTTGAAAAAATTGTGCACATGTATGAGAGCAAAAGCGCAATATAAATTCAACAAATGATGCACCCTGTGCATTCTGTATAGAGTTTCGTATTTTGAAGCTATATGAAACTGATGACATGAATAATTGTAGAATTGCACAATTTTAAATAAATTGCTTCAATTTTCAAACTTAATAGTAGTATAATACTGGGTAATAAAATTTTAGCAAGTGGATTGACACAAAAACGGTTTGCAAAACTGTGACCGCAACACGACAGTCTAAGAATATATCACCTACTTGCAATATCTGCGTTGATTCTCTTTTGTTATATGGCATGCACTGTCGTATGTGTGGCCGTCCGTCCCACAAACTGGCTCCCAATCCGTGTCATTGTTTCTGTCGTTTCTGTCAGTACAGTTGATTTTCTCTTCACAATCCACGGTCAGGAACATCCTCTTGTCCGGCATACACATGTAACCTAGCAATTACAGAAAAGAGAAACTTCTTATCAAAATTGTTGTTTTATTTATTTTTATTCATCTTTTCATTGCATATTTTCAACAGCTTCAACGATGTTTTTAATCCTTTTTTATTTAATCAACGACTTCCATTACAAGAAAATAGTGCTATTTAATAAAAAGTTATATACCTGCTATAACACAAAAGCAGATTCCATAAACAATGCAGATGGATTGCATCTCGGCTATCTAAAAGTGTACGTTTAAAAACAATGATACAGGTTAAAATGGCCTTAGTTCCGAACCAAGTCACGTGATGCTTTACCAACATTAAAATTGTCGATGACTTTTATCTTTGAACTTTGTGCTAAATATGACTTTTTCCTTTCCAATTGACGTCAATTGTCCCCTATTTACATCAATGCCTTCGTCAATGACCCCAAAGCGATATAACAATTATTTCATTCTGTCACTTGTTGACCCCACTAAAGCCGAAGAGCGTCTGCAATTGTCACAGAAAGTACACTCACATTTCATTTTACTCGATTTTCTCGATTTAAGTTCAAATAATAAAATTCAAATAATAAAATTAATATCCAATCATAACAGGCTCACAACTTACTTTGCTCCTCAAAAGCTTCCGGGTCTCTTTTAAATACCTGACTAAATTATTAGAGCTTGCATCTTGCATACCCAACTCCGATTATACCTTGCTCTTATTTTATAATGAAGGGAAAAAGAAACCATACTTCCAGAGGCTGTGATGGAATATTTTGCGAAAATGCTTTCACTTTTGTTGGAAAACGAAAATTTCTTTAATTTCTTGTTTCTACTCCACAGATTGACAGTTTCAATCTAAAAAATAATTTTCGTAAGTACCTTCAACCCCCCTTTTTTCTTTTTAAAAATATTGTATGATGCAGAAAATGCGCTAAATCTGGACATCATTTATGGTGGCTGATTTATGCCATTTCTTCTTTTTATTTCGCCGCGAAATAACACCAAGCACAAAGACCAAAATAATTTTCGTAAAACAATCCCAATTTATTTTCCGTTTAAAAATATTGCATGGCCCATAAAATGCGCTTTATCCGGACATCATATATGGTGGCTGACTTATTGCCATTGTTGTTGTTGTTGTTTTTTTTCGTTATTTCGCCGCGAAATAACACCAAACAAAAAGACCAAATAACAAAAATACCGCCACACGAATGACGAAATAACGAACTACCGCCAAGCGAAAAGACGAAATAACAAAAAATAACTCGCGAAAGGACAAAATAACGAAAAAAGACACGCGAAGTAAACTAATAATGCTACTTTTTTGTGAATAAAAACACGAAAAGTCGCCATGCGAAAACGCAAATAAAACTGTACAAAATTGAGTTTTCTCTTGCTTCGCCTGGCGTTTTGTGGTTATTTGGCTTTGAGTTATTTTGCTTTGCACGGCGTTATTTCATTATTTCTAGCGTTTTTTTTGACGTTATTTTGCAATCTCTATCCAGAGTTGTCGCTCTTTAACTCTCTTTAAGAGACTGCAAGGAACGACAAAAAGGCGTCAAACGACAACTCTGTAAGGTGATTGGTTATTTTGCTTGGGGTCCTTTCGCTGTTTTTGTCTTTTCTCCTTTCGGTTGACATGGGCAGAAGGAACGCACCAGTAAATGAACACATGTGTAAAAAACAACTTATATTACTTTTATCTTTTGTTTTTGACGATTTGCAAAACTGTCATTCCAAAATAATATGTATTCCATAATTGCAAATGAATGATGTCGTTTACATTGTTGCGCATGTCAACCAAACAAAAAAAAAAACAACAACAAAATACAAATGTCACGCCAAGAGATTAAACGCCAGGCGAAATAACGACAAAACGCCACACGAAGTAACGAAGTTATAACAGGCGATATACCAAACTAGGGGCCTAACACCAGGCGAAATAACGAAAAGATGACAATCGAACGCCACGCGAAATAGCGCAATGCAAAATAACGAAAAGACGCCAAGAGAAAACAAAACACAACGCGTTATAAAACCAAGCAGTAATTGACTTCAAACTTTTTAGAGGGATTTATGCATACATTGAAAGTTTGTTCTTCTTTTCATCGGAACGGTGGTATTTTTGATAATCATCTGCACTTTCCAAAATTGAAATTAAGCACTATGTTTGCTGAACAGCTCTACATCATTATGTTCGAGTCCTCGCTTGCACGCAGTTGGTCCTCTGATAACTAGGGATAACAAACTCAAACTGGAAACTGTTTCAAGCGAAATGTGATGGTTGGACATGACAGACAGACAGACGGACGGACGGACGGACGGACAGCAGTTTGTCTTGCATTCAGGATAAGTAATTTGAACATAAACATTTATGAATAAAATTAAAGAGTCCCGCCTAATTTGGACATAATTAGCAGGTAAGTGTTACAAGAAATATCTTTAAAAAAGATAAACGGCGTTGATGGAAAAGATTTATATATACTCGTATATAAGAAAGAAAGAAATATAGAGAGGCGAAGCAGACACACTTTAGTTATTTTATTTTACTTGTTATAGCTGTTGACGAACCATCAATGCCTTCTTAGTATGACATAGAGATTAAGCGACCGAATCATGACAACTCATATATTTATTGAAAATGTCTTTACAAAAAAATGTTAAAGCTGTTGCAACAATTTCATACGGTGATAATAAGTCGATTAAAAAAAAAGTGAAATATGCATATCAGGAATTGCCACATTTAGAAAAAAAACAGCCTCCCCACACAGTCAAGAAGAAGATGGAGAGAGAGCATGGTTAATAAAATGATCAGTTTCAAAAAGGACACCACAAAGAATGAACAAAAATGAGAACCCGAGGGGTTACCGCCTTGGAACGGTCAATGGCAAATCAAATTGCCACAGGGGTTTAAACCAGAAACAGTGCCTTCTTGGTCTACATTTATTCAGTTTCAATAAAATACCTCTTGTAGAGTTAGAACTCAAGATGAATAAAATGTCCTTGAAATTTAATAAATATAAATATAACAGCTTGTCGCAATCTTGAGCGAAATCTACCAACTTTTACGTAAATTAACTTTAAAAAAAATGTCCCTTCTGAGTATTGCACCCGGGGCCTCCGCTTGCTCCGTTAGCCACTACACTGCAGAGAACTTGACTTTCGCACCTTGTCTTTCACAAATTGTTGCACCTGAAATTAACAATCAGTATCAAAGGATCTAGAATGGAACAAGTGAGAATATAAAAATCGTTACGGTAATCGTAAACTACACCCACTAAAACCAATCGAAATAATCTATTTATTTTCCCGCTGCATAATAATAAAAATCCGACTATATGCCTCTCCACCCTGCTAGATGCCTCTCTGGTGTAAATAGCTACCAATCGAAATAGTTTATTCATTTTTCCTCTGCATAATAATAGAATACGAGTATTATTTACAACATTTCATTGGTCGAAAAACTAGGTCAAAAGTGAGCTTCGACAGCTAACGCCGAATAACGCCGAAAAAAATGACTGCACGAGACACGAAAAGCCTTCTACTCATTGAACTACTATACTTACCTTAATCTCATCACCTTGACAGGTATTCAAACCTTTGTCACTGTAGTTTTCAAAATATTTAGATGCTTGTGCTACGGTAATGCAACATCAGTCGAGAACTGTTGCTCCTGGTTTTTCTTAACTTGTACGCTTCGACTGCCAATATTCAAAACAAACAGCAGTGTCAGCCAGTCAGTTGCGTCTTGGACAAGAGAATGGACCTGTTTTATGGTGCAATTATGATGCCTAATTTTGTAGCAGAGTGTTTAAAAATTATATATTGTCATGCAGAGTATATGAATGTAATTAACGTTGAAATGTATCTGTCTGGACAAAATTCAACATGGTGGCCAATTAGGCAAATTATTAACGAAGGCCAAAATATCCCAATTTACGGTAATGCTTCTTTTCGTACTATCCTTTTTGCTTATGTACAATTAATTCGTCAAAACGTATTCCGGAAGTTGGAAGCAACATAGTTAAACATAATTCATGGTGGCCAATTAGGCAAATTATTAACGAAGGCCAAAATATCCCAATTTACGGTAATGCTTCTTTTCGTACTATCCTTTTTGCTTATGTACAATTAATTCGTCAAAACGTATTCCGGAAGTTGGAAGCAACATAGTTAAACATAATTCATAATGGTATTTGTTTGCCAAGTCCGCAAACAGCAATAAAGTTTCAACGGGGCTCTATGTACAGACCATTATGTACACATATACAATGTCTTCCGGAAGCTACGAAATAGGATAGTGGTAACGGGTGAAAGAGACGGCGCCTTCATGGCTTCATGGCTTGCTGATGGTAAATGGACAGGATGATTTGACAAAACGATATGGCAAACGGTAAATAACTCTTTATTCCACTATATTTCATATATACACAATTGATGCCATCTTTTACAAAAGATACTGTCAACATACATGCAACTATTATAATACAAACGCTGCCTTTTAAATACATGATAAAATGTATCTGTAGAAGAGTACATGGGTTGAAATTTAGTTACAAGTATTTTATAGAAACAATCATTACTTCTGCGACGTCGACATTACAAATAGTGGGGCTTCAGCAAAACAGTAAGGCCAAAGATTAAACTCAATGCCCAAATACGAATTTCGTTATTCCGCACTATAATTTTGTCGCTCTTCGTTTGTCATTCGCCTCGCCAGCAAGACCTGTCTACTGGATATTTATTTGTTCAAATATATACTAAATAAAAATAATATGTACATAGGGGGACATTTAGAAAACAAAATTAACAGATAATTGCATTGAAAACTCGTCATTCAGCAATACTGACTGGAATGGAAACTCATTGCTCTTTCTCCTGTGCAATGTGTTGTCTTATTCAGGCGTCAATTTTCTGAATAGACACTCAAACCAAGTAGTACACTCATTACCCCCCAAAAAAATCGTTCCTGTAGCGAAATAATTTGACAAAAAAGTTTAAACAATTACTTGAATAGGTTAAGTGTCATTGCATGAGAACTTATATATTTCGGGTTCTGTAGCCGGCCATTATCTCCATGCTTTATGAAAAAAGTATGTTGCCTCGCCTTCTTGAAGGTCTACTTTCAAACGCTACATCTATACAGAAAAGATACTAGTACACAAACATACAAAAAATGGATGCATCTTATCTGTAAGATAAGTCAAATTATTTGTGAAGAAAAAAAGTACTGTTTATTATGAGTGACCAAAAAAGTCCAAACTTGAGAGAAAAGGCAACAATTTAGAGTAAACGTTGATTTTTATGATCTTGGGTTATTTTTATGTTCAAATTGTAGATTATTTGTGGTCTGGAATTCGAAATTTTGTTTTATATAAAGCTAACTATTCATAGTTGTGTCTTGCTAAATTTATATTTTTGAGGATATTTTATAAAATGCAGCATCTTAGAATTTCAAAATTATGTGCGTTTCTAAAACCTAAAACATCCTGAATATTTCAAACCAAAGTTATGGGTTGCCATACAAAAGAAGTTGTAAATAACAAAGCTGGAACATAATTATTTACACTTTTTTGTTAGAAGTGATCAATGACTTTTGATCAAAATTTACAATTCCATTTAAACACTTTAAAACAATTTACATGTACTAAAGTAATAAGATGGAATGAAACAGAAAATATGCCAGGCTATATGTTCTTGTTTTTTCTTAGATTAATAACCCGTTATATATCGTATTTCTGATTCCAGTAATTATTTTGGGTACATGCGCAATGATGTCGTGGTGCATGTAGGCACTTAAAGCCAATGGTCGATTATGAATTCAGAATGATGTTGATCAATGAAAGGTGTTTCACTCATCCTCGTCGAACTTTCTCTAGGCGGGATCATTCACTGGGGGACTTTACCCAGCCGGATTGTCATAGATCGGGGCAGAATGTAGACCTAAACAAATACCACCATCGCATTTCTCTCAGTTCTTTGATCACAACTCGCTGATCTCCATTTATTCTGGTAGAGTTATTAAAATAATAACACTCGTGTTATATCGTACTGTTTTGTGCTTCTTCAGAATTTAATTACGACAAAATAGGACTGAACTCACGAATGAATTAATTGTCTCTATCGCCGATGCTCACGATCAGGGGTCGAATTCTCAACAACTATTACAAATTTTTCAAGACAGTTCAGACCTGTGTAGCTCCAAATATAAACAGTTAAAGCATTAGCATATTCACAAGATTTGTTGAGTTCGGCTTGGTTACAAGTTTCCTAGGTCTCTCTTCTCCGTGTCCGTACAGTTGCCCGTGTGCACCGCCGTGATCAGATTAAAGTTTCCGATTCTGAAATCATGGAAATATGTATATATTATGTGTTATCCTTCATATATTCTGCTTTTTGTTATCATTGTTTTATTGTTATCATCTCTATCACCATGATCAACAACAGAACTATTTATAACTTCATTTTTATATTTTAACCGAAAAGGTTTAACTTTTATTCCATTCGATGCAAATGTTCGTTGATTACCAAATTTGCAGTCGAAATGAGGGAGAAAAATAATCAAAGACGACACGCACGTAAATTGTACTGTCGCTTCTGCTTCTAAAAAGAAGTGATTCTAAAAAGACGTACGATAAATTTGAGCAAATTTGTTTTTCTTCTGTTTAGAAGCACAACTAAGAAAAAACTCGTTTCGTATAGAACATGTATTATTTTTTAGTTTCTCAATTGGTAATTTTTTTTCTGCTCTTCCAAAATGTCGTATAATGTGTATACGTCTTCTTTCATGTACAGCGACGAAGTGGGTTCATGTTATGAGTTCGAACACTTACTCGCAGCTGTTACGATGGTTTGTCTTGTTAAGATGACACGTGTTATTGTAAGTTTGTCCGTCTGAGCCGCAGATCTCCACGTGGTCAATATCGTCCAGCCCCTCACAGGTTATCTTCTGTTCGCAGTTAAACAAAAATCGCTTGACTCTTAAGTCAGGCATTGACAAATTTTCTGAAAAAACAAAGTGTGTTGGTTTTAGTTTAACTACACACAGACAAATATTGTGTGCAACCGTTAGGACGACATACGGCAATTATTTGAAAACATAAACATTTAGCAATATTTCTATACAATTAATTGAATAGCTGTACAAAGTTTGCATACAAATTTTTCAATTAATTTGTCTGAATAACGTAGCATTTTCCATATCTTTTTAAATAAAAATTTGTACTAGAACTTGTTGTTCCGAGGAACGCGTGTCGCCTGCTTGCAAAAAGTTTAAATGTGGGCTTCTGTTTTATCCTTTATGATAAAAAGATGAAATTCAAGTTGCATTGCATTACTACAAAATTACCGATTAAATTATAATTGACCAGGGTCATATAGACCTTGAGCTGCCAATAGACCCCCCTC
>JAZAYU010000013.1:1921267-2050537 GCA_038501625.1 Corbicula japonica
ATAATTTTCACTATGCGTTTTGTCATTGTAATATCATCTGCACTTTCCAAAATTGAAACATTAGCACTGTGTTTGCTGAACAGCTCTACATCATTATGTTCGAGTCCTCGCTTGCACGCAGTTGGTCCTCTTATAACTAGGGATAACAAACTCAAACACACACAACATACACGCACACACGCGTTGTTCTTTTTTTCTGGAATTTGTTCAAAAAGCTCAAGTTTTCACCACAGAACCAGGCCAGACTACCAGGTGTCCATTGCGTCTGTGCAGTTACCACCATGGGCAACAGCGACAGGATTGAAGTTTCCAATTCTGAAATAACACATGTTAGATTATAGTTTTTTTAATTTTTCTTCAATCAAATATCTTGAAAAAAATTGTGCACATGTATGAGAGCAAAAGTGCAATATAAATTCAATAAATGATGCACCCTGTGCATTCTGTATAGAGTTTCGTATTTTGAAGCTTTATGAAACTGATGACATGAATAATTGTAGAATTGCACAATTTTAAATAAATTGCTTCAATTTTCAAACTTAATAGTAGTATAATACTGGGTAATAAAATTTTAGCAAGTGGATTGACACAAAAAACGGTTTGCAAAACTGTGACCGCAACACGACAGTCTAAGAATATATCACCTACTTGCAATATCTGCGTTGATTCTCTTTTGTTATATGGCATGCACTGTCGTATGTGTGGCCGTCCGTCCCACAAACTGGCTCCCAATCCGTGTCATTGTTTCTGTCGTTTCTGTCAGTACAGTTGATTTTCTCTTCACAATCCACGGTCAGGAACATCCTCTTGTCCGGCATACACATGTAACCTAGCAATTACAGAAAAGAGAAACTTCTTATCAAAATTGTTGTTTTATTTATTTTTATTCATCTTTTCATTGCAAATTTTTAACAGCTTCAACGATGTTTTTAATCCTTTTTTATTTAAGTCAACGACTTCCATTACAAGAAAATAGTGCTATTTAATAAAAAGTTATATACCTGCTATAACACAAAAGCAGATTCCATAAACAATGCAGATGGATTGCATCTCGGCTATCTAAAAGTGTACGTTTAAAAACAATGATACCGGTTAAAATGGCCTTAGTTCCGAACCAAGTCACTTGTTCGTTTACCGACATTAAAATTTTCGACGACTTTTATCTTTGAACTTTGTGCTAAATATGACTTTTTCCTTTCCAATTGACGTCAATTGTCCCCTATTTACATCAATGCCTTCGTCAATGACCCCAAAGCGATATAACAATTATTTCATTCTGTCACTTGTTGACCCCACTAAAGCCGAAGAGCGTCTGCAATTGTCACAGAAAGTACACTCACATTTCATTTTACTCGATTTTCTCGATTTAAGTTCAAATAATAAAATTATTATCCAATCATAACAGGCTCACAACTTACTTTGCTCCTCAAAAGCTTCCGGGTCTCTTTTAAATACCTGACTAAATTATTAGAGCTTGCATCTTGCATACCCAACTCCGATTATACCTTGCTCTTATTTTATAATGAAGGGAAAAAGAAACCATACTTCCAGAGGCTGTGATGGAATATTTTGCGAAAATGCTTTCACTTTTGTTAGAAAACGAAAATTTCTTTAATTTCTTGTTTCTACTCCACAGATTGACAGTTTCAATCTAAAAAATAATTTTCGGAAGTACCTTCAACCCCCCTTTTCTCTTTTTAAAAATATTGTATGATGCAGAAAATGCGCTTAATCTGGACATCATTTATGGTGGCTGATTTATGCCATTTCTTCTTTTTATTTCGCCGCGAAATAACACCAAGCACCAAGACCAAAATAATTTTCGTAAAACAATCCCAATTTATTTTCCGTTTAAAAATATTGCATGGCCCATAAAATGCGCTTTATCCGGACATCATATATGGTGGCTGACTTTTTGCCATTGTTGTTGTTGTTGTTTTTTTCGTTATGTCGCCGCGAAATAACACCAAACAAAAAGACCAAATAACAAAAATACCGCCACACGAATGACGAAATAACGAACTACCGCCAAGCGAAAAGACGAAATAACAAAAAATAACTCGCGAAAGGACAAAATAACGAAAAAAGACACGCGAAGTAAACTAAAAATGCTACTTTTTTGTGAATAAAAACACGAAAAGTCGCCATGCGAAAACGCAAATAAAACAAAATTGAGTTTTCTCTTGCTTCGCCTGGCGTTTTGTGGTTATTTGGCTTTGAGTTATTTTGCTTTGCACGGCATTATTTCATTATTTCTAGCGTTTTTTTTTGACGTTATTTTGCAATCTCTATCCAGAGTTGTCGCTCTTTAACTCGCTTTACGAGACTGCAAGGAACGACAAAAAGGCGTCAAACGACAACTCTGTAAGGTGATTGGTTATTTTGCTTGGGGTCCTTTCGCTGTTTTTGTCTTTTCTCCTTTCGGTTGACATGGGCAGAAAGAACGCACCAGTAAATGAACACATGTGTAAAAAACAACTTATATTACTTTTATCTTTTGTTTTTGACGATTTGCAAAACTGTCATTCCAAAATAATATGTATTCCATAATTGCAAATGAATGATGTCGTTTACATTGTTGCGCATGTCAACCAAACAAAAAAAAAACAACAACAAAATACAAATGTAACGCCAAGAGATTAAACGCCAGGCGAAATAACGACAAAACGCCACACGAAGTAACGAAGTTATTACAGGCGATATACCAAACTAGGGGCCTAACACCAGGCGAAATAACGAAAAGATGACAATCGAACGCCACGCGAAATAGCGCAATGCAAAATAACGAAAAGACGCCAAGAGAAAACAAAACACAACGCGTTATAAAACCAAGCAGTAATTGACTTCAAACTTTTTAGAGGGATTTATGCATACATTGAAAGTTTGTTCTTCTTTTCATCGGAACGGTGGTATTTTTGATAATCATCTGCACTTTCCAAAATTGAAACATTAGCCCTATGTTTGCTGAACAGCTCTACATCATTATGTTCGAGTCCTCGCTTGCACGCAGTTGGTCCTCTGATAACTAGGGATAACAAACTCAAACTGGAAACTGTTTCAAGCGAAATGTGATGGTTGGACATGACAGACAGACAGACGGACGGACGGACGGACAGCAGTTTGTCTTGCATTCAGGATAAGTAATTTGAACATAAACATTTATGAATAAAATTAAAGAGTCCCGCCTAATTTGGACATAATTAGCAGGTAAGTGTTACAAGAAATATCTTTAAAAAAGATAAACGGCGTTGATGGAAAAGATTTATATATACTCGTATATAAGAAAGAAAGAAATATAGAGAGGCGAAGCAGACACACTTTAGTTATTTTATTTTACTTGTTATAGCTGTTGACGAACCATCAATGCCTTCTTAGTATGACATAGAGATTAAGCGACCGAATCATGACAACTCATATATTTATTGAAAATGTCTTTACAAAAAAATGTTAAAGCTGTTGCAACAATTTCATACGGTGATAATAAGTCGATTAAAAAAAAGTGAAATATGCATATCAGGAATTGCCACATTTAGAAAAAAAACAGCCTCCCCACACAGTCAAGAAGAAGAGGGAGAGAGAGCATGGTTAATAAAATGATCAGTTTCAAAAAGGACACCACAAAGAATGAACAAAAATGAGAACCCGAGGGGTTACCGCCTTGGAACGGTCAATGGCAAATCAAATTGCCACAGGGGTTTAAACCAGAAACAGTGCCTTCTTGATCTACATTCATTCAGTTTCAATAAAATACCTCTTGTAGAGTTAGAACTCAAGATGAATAAAATGTCCTTGAAATTTAATAAATATAAATAATAACAGCTTGTCGCAATCTTGAGCGAAATCTACCAACTTTTACGTAAATTAACTTTTAAAAAAATGTCCCTTCTGAGTATTGAACCCGGGGCCTCCGCTTGCTCCGTTAGCCACTACACTGCAGAGAACTTGACTTTCGCACCTTGACTTTCGCAAATTGTTGCACCTGAAATTAACAATCAGTATCAAAGGATCTAGAATGGAACAAGTGAGAATATAAAAATCGTTACGGTAATCGTAAACTACACCCACTAAAACCAATCGAAATAATCTATTTAATTTTCCCGCTGCATAATAATAAAAATCCGACTATATGCCTCTCCACCCTGCTAGATGCCTCTCTGGTGTAAATAGCTACCAATCGAAATAGTTTATTCATTTTCCCTCTGCATAATAATAGAATACGAGTATTATTTACAACATTTCATTGGTCGAAAAACTAGGTCAAAAGTGAGCTTCGACAGCTAACGCCGAATAACGCCGAAAAAAATGACTGCACGAGACACGAAAAGCCTTCTACTCATTGAACTACTATACTTACCTTAATCTCATCACCTTGACAGGTATTCAAACCTTTGTCACTGTAGTTTTCAAAATATTTAGATGCTTGTGCTACGGTAATGCAACATCAGTCGAGAACTGTTGCTCCTGGTTTTTCTTAACTTGTACGCTTCGACTGCCAATATTCAAAACAAACAGCAGTGTCAGCCAGTCAGTTGCGTCTTGGACAAGAGAATGGACCTGTTTTATGGTGCAATTATGATGCCTAATTTTGTAGCAGAGTGTTTAAAAATTATATATTGCCATGCAGAGTATATGAATGTAAGTAACGTTGAAATGTATCTGTCTGGACAAAATTCAACATGGTGGCCAATTAGGCAAATTATTAACGAAGGCCAAAATATCCCAATTTACGGTAATGCTTCTTTTCGTACTTTCCTTTTTGCTTATGTACAATTAATTCGTCAAAACGTATTCCGGAAGTTGGAAGCAATCGTAAGAACATAGTTAAACATAATTCATAATGGTATTTGTTTGCCAAGTCCGCAAACAGCAATAAAGTTTCAACGGGGCTCTATGTACAAACCATAATGTACACATATACAATGTCTGCCAGAAGCTACGAAATAGGATAGTGGTAACGGGTGAAAGACACGGCGCCTTCATGGCTTCATGGCTTGCTGATGGTAAATGGACAGGATGATTTTGACAAAACGATATGGCAAACGGTAAATAACTCTTTATTCCACTATAATTCATATATACACAATTGATGCCATCTTTTACAAAAGATACTGTCAACATACATGCAACTATTATAATACAAACGCTGCCTTTTAAATACATGATAAAATGTATCTGTAGAAGAGTACATGGGTTGAAATTTAGTTACAAGTATTTTATAGAAACAATCATTACTTCTGCGACGTCGACATTACAAATAGTGGGGCTTCAGCAAAACAGTAAGGCCAAAGATTAAACTCAATGCCCAAATACGAATTTCGTTATTCCGCACTATAATTTTGTCGCTCTTCGTTTATCATTCGCCTCGCCAGCAAGACCTGTCTACTGGATATTTATTTGTTCAAATATATACTAAATAAAAATAATATGTACATAGGGGAACATTTAGAAAACAAAATTAACAGATAATTGCATTGAAAACTCGTCATTCAGCAATACTGACTGGAATGGAAACTCATTGCTCTTTCTCCTGTGCAATGTGTTGTCTTATTCAGGCGTCAATTTTCTGAATAGACACTCAAACCAAGTAGTACACTCATTACCCAAAAAAAAATCGTTCCTGTAGCGAAATAATTTGACAAAAAAGTTTAAACAATTACTTGAATAGGTTAAGTGTCATTGCATGAGAACTTATATATTTCGGGTTCTGTAGCCGGCCATTATCTTCATGCTTTATGAAAAAAGTATGTTGCCTCGCCTTCTTGAAGGTCTACTTTCAAACGCTACGTCTATACAGAAAAGATACTAGTACACAAACATACAAAAAATGGATGCATCTTATCTGTAAGATACGTCAAATTATTTGTGAAGAAAAAAAGTACTGTTTATTATGAGTGACCAAAAAAGTCCAAACTTGAGAGAAAAGGCAACAATTTAGAGTAAACGTTGATTTTTATGATCTCAAATTGTAGATTATTTGTGGTCTGGAATTCGAAATTTTGTTTTATATAAAGCTAAATATTCATAGTTGTGTCTTGCTAAATTTATATTTTTGAGGATATTTTATAAAATGCAGCATCTTAGAATTTCAAAATTATGTGCGTTTCTAAAACCTAAAACATCCTGAATATTTCAAACCAGTTATGGGTTGCCATACAAAAGAAGTTGTAAATAACAAAGCTGGAACATAATTATTTACACTTTTTTGTTAGAAGTGATCAATGACTTTTGATCAAAATTTACAATTCCATTTAAACACTTTAAAACAATTTACATGTACTAAAGTAATAAGATGGAATGAAACAGAAAATATGCCAGGCTATATGTTCTTGTTTTTTCTTAGATTAATAACCCGTTATATATCGTATTTCTGATTCCAGTAATTATTTTGGGTACATGCGCAATGATGTCGTGGTGCATGTAGGCACTTAAAGCCAATGGTCGATTATGAATTCAGAATGATGTTGATCAATGAAAGGTGTTTCACTCATCCTCGTCGAACTTTCTCTAGGCGGGATCATTCACTGGGGGACTTTACCCAGCCGGATTGTCATAGATCGGGGCAGAATGTAGACCTAAACAAATACCACCATCGCATTTCTCTCAGTTCTTTGATCACAACTCGCTGATCTCCATTTATTCTGGTAGAGTTATTAAAATAATAACACTCGTGTTATATCGTACTGTTTTGTGCTTCTTCAGAATTTAATTACGACAAAACAGGACTGAACTCACGAATGAATTAATTGTCTCTATCGCCGATGCTCACGATCAGGGGTCGAATTCTCAACAACTATTACAAATTTTTCTAGACAGTTCAGACCTGTGTAGCTCCAAATATAAACAGTTAAAGCATTAGCATATTCACAAGATTTGTTGAGTTCGGCTTGGTTACAAGTTTCCTAGGTCTCTCTTCTCCGTGTCCGTACAGTTGCCCGTGTGCACCGCCGTGATCAGATTAAAGTTTCCGATTCTGAAATCATGGAAATATGTATATATTATGTGTTATATTCTGCTTTTTGTTATCATTGTTTTATTGTTATCATCTCTATCACCATGATCAACAACAGAACTATTAATAACTTCATTTTTATATTTTAACCGAAAAGGTTTAACTTTAATTCCATTCGATGCAAATGTTCGTTGATTACCAAATTTGCAGTCGAAATGAGGGAGGAAAATAATCAAAGACGACACGCACGTAAATTGTACTGTCGCTTATGCTTCTAAAAAGAAGTGATTCTAAAAAGACGTACGATAAATTTGAGCAAATTTGTTTTTCTTCTGTTTAGAAGCACAACTAAGAAAAAACTCGTTTCGTATAGAACATGTATTATTTTTTAGTTTCTCAATTGGTAATTTTTTTTCTGCTCTTCCAAAATGTCGTATAATGTGTATACGTCTTCTTTCATGTACAGCGACGAAGTGGGTTCATGTTATGAGTTCGAACACTTACTCGCAGCTGTTACGATGGTTTGTCTTGTTAAGATGACACGTGTTATTGTAAGTTTGTCCGTCTGAGCCGCAGATCTCCACGTGGTCAATATCGTCCAGCCCCTCACAGGTTATCTTCTGTTCGCAGTTAAACAAAAATCGCTTGACTCTTAAGTCAGGCATTGACAAATTTTCTGAAAAAACAAAGTGTGTTGGTTTTAGTTTAACTACACACAGACAAATATTGTGTGCAACCGTTAGGACGACATACGGCAATTATTTGAAAACGTAAACATTTAGCAATATTTCTATACAATTAATTGAATAGCTGTACAAAGTTTGCATACAAAATTTTCAATTTATTTGTCTGAATAACGTAGCATTTTCCATATCTTTTTAAATAAAAATTTGTACTAGAACTTGTTGTTCCGAGGAACGCGTGTCGCCTGCTTGCAAAAAGTTTAAATGTGGGCTTCTGTTTTATCCTTTATGATAAAAAGATGAAATTCAAGTTGCATTGCATTACTACAAAATTACCGATTAAATTATAATTGACCAGGGTCATAAGTCTTATAATAGTGAAACAGGTGTTATCATTTTTTGTTGTCACGGATAGCTTTGTTCTTGCTATATTCCACCGTGCCCAATCGTTACCAGGCGAAAACGTTGAGCCGGACTAACATCTATGTAAATCCACACAATAATAAGGTCGGCAAAGAAAGAAACGATCACATTTTAGGCTGAAACTTTTTATTCGGGGTCCCGGCGTTTCCCCAAAACGAACGTTGATTTCCGTGTTACCCTACGGTACCCCATAATGTTGGCGTAAAATGACCCCTATCTACCAGCAAATACTTCCAAAATGTTAAACAAGTTTTGTATCGGGCACAGGAGAGATCAATTACTAGACTAGCACATGGAAATGCAAATACATATATGCGATTATGTTTAAAACATGAGTTTTCCGGATCCACTGTCGACTTTTTCATCAAATTTCGTAGATTTCACCGAATGATTGAGCAAACGATAGAAATGTGGGGGAAATCGACTTGTAAGCATTATAGCTGATTCCTAGGAGATCATCCCGCTCTAGGTTTTTTTCTCTGAAAATATTTATAATTATATAAAAACAACGATTTTCTCATAAAAATCAACAAAATACTAATCGGAAATTCCAGAATCCTGCGCGACTTTGCCGTTTTTGCAAGGTAACGATTGAGCACGGTGTATTGCAAGTATAAATTAGGCAGTTCTTTCAAAGCAACATAACGTTCCATATTAGTCATTTGAAAGCATGGCTTTGTTCATGCAAATTATACATTCCAAGCATTAAGTTAGATGAAAAGGGAACTTAAAAAGCCACCGAACAAATGTGAAAATATTGCAGGCTCGGTTTGCTTGAGCCTGTTCATGGACAGTAGTCATGGTAGTGGTAATGCATATCACTGCCCACGCCGCCTAGACTCGGGTCGAGCGCATCTCAATAATTACACCAATAAACAGTACAATTTAGAACCATCCCAAACGATGGAAGTGAATAGGACATGGATTCTCAATTTTATAGGCAACATTAAGTTCCATATTAGTCATTTAAAAGGGGAATAAATAAAACAAATGATGAAAACAACCTCAAACAAGAGTTATCATTCTTGTTATCAGAGATGGTTTTGTTCATGCAGATGATATGTTTCAAGTTTTAAGGTAAAAGGGCATGTACTTTCAAAGTTACCGGCAATATTTAATATTAAAGTTGGGGGACGACGGACGCCGCCGCCGACGACGACGATGCCTCGTTTGCCGCCGGGCAATAGGATCCCTATGTGTCTACCTGCTGCTATCACAGGCAACACAATAATGCGCTTAAAATTCACAACTGCAGGTCGTGTGTATATGTAATTGAACGTAGCAGATGGAATTGCTCTCGCATGGATGAGAAAGAAGTAAGGGACAAACAGTCCAATGAATTGGAGGAAGGAATCAGTCGATCAACCATACATTGAAGCTATCTCCAAGATAATGCTAACTCGGTTGTCAAATTCAACTATTTTTTGGTCGATTTATTTTCGAAATGTTTTCTCACAACAATTTATCAACTATTTTATACTGAATCACTTCCAAAGCAACACTTTAAATATTTATTCTTTTTTTCTATATTGATAGTTACTTAATGTTAAGTGACAGAATATTCCTTGTGCTAAATTAGTTCAAACCTTTATCATTAAAATAAACATTAAAATTTGCCTATACTGGTTTGTTTCCATATGAATTTCCATTTAATAATTTTGATGGTCTAAAATGGAAAACTTTATAGATATTTTTTGAGTTAAAGTAAATGTTCAAAGACTTATCTCTTGACAACGACAACGAAGCTATCATTTTCAGCGATATATTGTTTTTAGATTTTCAATATTTCTAAATTGTAGACAATTACATTGTTGTATAAGAAGTTTGGCTATGTACATATTAAATCTTCAAAAAGTTTGAGAGAAAGTTACCTGTGATTAGTACTGTTACAATTCCATACAAAATGCATGATACAATTAATTTATCCATAGTTATGTTATGTTAACTTTAAACCACTGAATCGAACGCAACACTGAGCTGTGATGAAAATGTGGTCCTGGAACTGAGGTGACACCAACTGGCACACATTTTATCTAAGAGTGACTGTTTGCCAGGTGTACTTCGATTGACGTCATTGAATCTGTCAATAACCCTGATTGTAGCAGTTTTAATACAACACGTCCCATCCAATCTTAACGCTTACCGTGGGACAATTTTCTAAAAGATACTTATTGAGTCATTTTCTCATTTAAATAATAATTTTGTATGCAAACCAATTTGTGACAGTTACATGTATTTCAAATGTTTTTACAAGAACGACATGGACAATGGTACTGAACGACGGCTGTTGCGACAATGAAAGTGATGATTTTAGTGACGTGCCAAAGTGATTTCACTGTTGAATTTATACTTTGTTTTAGGTGGCAGTATTTTTCTTCAAACCGTGAAAGCAATCCAGCTGATGATGGAAACGACTTTATTATTGTATTTAAAATGCAACAAAATGAATTGATACCTAGCAAAATCATCATAGAGCAAGTATTTTGTTATAATAATGGTTATAATAATGTTGCTTGAAAGGGGACCTCTTTCACTGAAAGTCTTGCGTCGTTAGTGTAAGGTTTGTATCTCTGTGCAACAGAAAAAAAACTTTCATAACAAATGTCTGTTTACACTGACAGTCCGAATATAGAAACACCACAGATTTGAGTGGTTTATATGTTATCAAATATCTCTCTTTACGTATTAATTAGTGGCTGTGTAACACTCATGGTATTTCACATCATTTTTAAGGCAAGTAAAAAAGCTTGGTCGATGTATTTTGATTTAATCTCGGTTGTAGATTTAATTAAGCATCTGACGATGAAAACTACTATTTGTATTTTATAACAGAGTTTATCGTATAGGTCAGCCTTCAAAAACGTTACCGACGGACAATATCGTGGATAAAACGGCTAGGAATGGAGACCAGGGAAAAAGATCATGAAACTAAGGCTGGAGACCAGTCTCAAATCTCAAGCATCGAAGTGGTGTAAAAGGCGGCTGTCGCTATTTCAGCCAACAGAATGCTTGAGATTTGAGACTTGTCTCCAGATCTAGTTTTGTGATCATGAACAGTCTCGGGTCTCTTCCGAGACTGGTTCTGTACGCTGTTTTTATAACCTTTGATCCAGTTATGTAACTGAGATCGGCGCTTGGGTCCGGTCATTTGTTAGATTGTTAAAACTCAAAATTCAACCAACCAGATTGTTGAGAGTTGAAGATGATCTCTAGTCTCAGTTTTACAGCCTTGCTTAGAATGGTTAATGATTTTGAAATACAGACGGAATAATAATGAGATGTGAATGCCATAATATTGTTTTTGACTCATTCAAAAGGTGTTAATTGGGGAATCATAGACAAAACTTTACAATAGGTCGGTTATCATGAACTCTTTATTATGGCTGGCTTTTTATTTCCCAAGTTCTACTTGAGTAGAACGAATGCGGTTGTGGCGTAGGTTTTAATACATTCATAGCATAGCGTAATACACATATCAATGCTTGCTTTCCAAAGCATGATGTCTAACAAACTTAAAACGTGCAAGGACCGCTTGCGTTCATCCATACTATTGCAAAATATATATACTCTATTGCAAAGGAAAGTGTGCACTTTGTTTTCGGTGATTTTTCATTAATTGCTTTCTTGATATTAAATATTTGGATAAAAATTGAGATTAGATCGTCTACAGTTTTACTGTAGAATTTTAATGATCTAGTCTCAATTTTGATACCAAATAGTTAGGCATTAAGAAAAGCAGTTAATTTCCTTTTGGAATATACATGTAGTTTAATTTGAGCGGTAAGTGCATCATTTGTGTAACATTTGCGATGACCAGGCCCCAATATCACGAACGATGTTAGACTCAAACTCAATTTTCTACTTAACAAATTTATTCAAATTCTGAGTAAATATATGTTGATCTATTGGTATACTTTACAAAAGTCAAATAAAATCTGCCTACAGTCATGGAAATATTTCAAATAAAATTTCATTTTAATGAGATATTCCAAAGTTTATGTTTGAGTTTAAACTCAGATTTCTGAGTTTTTACTCAAACAGTTTTTTGAAATTTTTAATATATATTATACAGATAACAAAATTTGAAAACTGCATTTCAAACAAAAATATTATATCAAACATATTTAAGATACTAAATAAAAAATTAGTATTTTTTATGTCGTCAGAAATTTAAAATTATTACTTTGAGTTGAGTTTGAAATCCAACTCAATTTTTTTGTGATATTGGGGCCAGATAACTCAGTGATGTAGTCCGATGGGGTGTACCATGTTCGCTATTCAGTCAAAATTAAAAAAAAACGCCTTTAAGGAAATATGAATAAGACTGAATAAAAGGTGATTCCTTCACAATAAATTATTGAGTCGGATGGGTTATGCTTTAATAGTCCACAGTTGTTTCAACTGAGAAACAACATCGCCGAATTTCTTCAGACGGTCCGAACAAAGAGACATCGTAGAAGGTATCCCTAGAAAGCTTATGTGTAAAATTGTATGTTTTCTTTAAGTAGTCGATGGGGTTGGGCCGTCAAAACTATAACTCATTTGGTAGTATTATAGTTTTGTTACCAGCAAAGATTACGGATACAAATATATAGAAGCAGCAACGTTGTATTACAGTACATTTTATTTTGAAACGAAATACTGGTATATAATCTGAGGTAGATTAACGTTAAGTCATTAAAATACAAATGCTGCTTTAGAACCATACGAAGGACAACAACGAGACTTTTTATTCTACTGATTTATTTTAAAGTTTTTTTCTTTTATTTTGAAGCATGATAAGCGTTAGCATACAAATCAAAAATAATAAAAGTTAAGAAAACTTAACAACTAACAACTTATGCATATTTCACTGTCAATATAAAACACCTCTATGCATCTCCTTCTTCAGTACACTATAATCAATTTTGTCAAAATCACAGTCTTTGCAAGTCCTTTGTTCATAGCTTATAACGCTCCTATCGGCTCGGATTCTTCGTCACACGTCCTCGAGACGTTTATTTTTCCAGTTAGAACGCCAGCAGTTCATTAAGAATGGAAAAGTCTCGGTATGTCCCTATGGTTCAAAGCGTTGTCGTCAAACAACCGTTAATGTGGACGGAAAGATGAAAACAACATGAGTGTCCATGAGTTTGTACAGTTAGCCGTTCAGGTGAGGGGAGATAACTCCGTCTGTTGGTAATTACCCTCGTGAACAAGCATAAGGCTTTCAGGTGAAGGTAGATAACTCCGTCTGTGTGCAGTTACCCTCGTGAACAAGCGTTATTGGATTAAAGTTTCCAACTCTGAAATGACATAACACAATAGCGTTATTACAAAGGAAACCGACCAACATGAAAATAAAAAAAAACGGCTTCGTTTTAAAATCATAAGAAATATAATCTACAGTTTTATCTATACGGGCAGGCCCGGTTACCAAATTAGGCTACAGCTAACTATCAAAGAACAAAGTGGCGTCAGAAAATAAATACACGAAACAAACAGTTTATATTTATTTTTTACATCATAAAAATTCAGGCATAATACAAAGTTAACTTACTCGCAATAGTTTTTCTGGTTTTGCATGTCAAGGTGACATTTGTCCTGGTAGGTCTTGCCATCAGAGCCGCACACTTCCGTAATGTTCGACTCGTTCACCTCTGGTGGACCACCGGTGGGTGGACAGGTTATCTTGACGTCGCAGTCAAACAACAACAGCCGCTTGTCTGCTGGCATGGAGAAGTTTTCTGAAATTGCAACAAACCCATAATTAATTTCGCAGACAATATTTTTTATTTACTGGACATACATAACCATATAATGCATGTTTTATTGTGCTCTGCATGCATTTTTTTGTGTTTTGTTTTCTCTAAAGTAAGACTTAAAATTATAAAAAGATTTTTTAATTATATGATAACAAATAAAGAAACTCGTATGTTTTAAAAATTAAAATATTTTGCATAATTACCTTCGATGAAAATTGCAACAACTCCACAGAAAATGCATGCTTTAATAATGCTATGCATATTTATTGTTATGCAAATGTAAAATGTCTCAATATATAACTTTTAAACTGACTTCTTGCATGTAAGGATGTGTTGCGACAACTAGTTCAGTGACAATGAAGCCCCAGTATTAGTAGCGCATCTTATCTAAAGCTGTGGCGATCTGGAGTGACTTGTAGCCAATTATACTTGTATTGACGTCAATGGATTTGTAACTGTTCTCATTTTACTGTCTGGAGTGCCATGTCCTCTACTTGTTGTGATTAGCTCCCCAAACCACAAAATTATACTCCGTCATGTCCGATTAAAAAAAACAACAACTTGTTGATTTAGATTGTTTGATGTCTCCTCTAATCTCGCTGCTGGTGCGGAGCATTATCGTGTGGGTGTTGCTATCTGCGCACATTCGCCAGGATGACGATGATGGTAAATACGTTGATAATAATGACGACGACGATGATGATGATAAGTATAATGGCGTATAGGTAGATGAAATATGATGATGATGGTGGTGGGGGTGTTGCTGCTGCTGCTGCTGACATGATGATGAAAGCAATTAGGACGATGAAGGTGGTGTTGGTGGTGGTCGTGCTGCTGACGACAATCTTGATGTTGATGATGATGTTTTCATGACGCCAAAAATGATAATACAAATTAGCATTTTTGCTTATTCTATTGGATTGATGCCGTTCTTTCTCCTGCAATGACATAAAATACGCCTTATTTTCGCACGTGAAAGGCTCAATATTGCAGACAATTGCCTTAACTGACAAATCCTATATTGTCAAAGATTTCTATATCATAATTATTTAATGATTTCAGTATGTCTTTAAAATTATCGAGACCGAAGAATTATGTTAATAAATAATGTCAAATTTATCAGGAAATAAATAAACCAAAGTTTGCAGACCTGATATCAAACGATTGAGGATTAACAAAAAAATAGAAAGGATAGACCTATCAGCACGTTAGTTTTAGTGGCTTAGATAAATCCTCTTAAGGATTAGTCATATTTGTTTAATTTAATAAACAACCAAAATCATACTTTGGGCGTGACAGATGACATGTAAAATGAGAAATTCTTAGTTTATTTAGTATAACGTTGTTTTAAATCTATAAATCTGACCGGACATTAAAACACAATGATGAAATTACCTCAAAATTCGGGGATTGGCATTTAGGTTGTTTTTCGACGAGCTTGACTCATCAACAGAGACAGATTAAGTTCGAAGCTTCCTAAATCACCTTTGTCATAATATTTTCGATAATTCGGTTAACATTTAGGAGAGTTAACAAGAAAGTAAATCGAAGAAGAAGAAGAAAACAAGAAGAAGAAGAAGAAGGAGAAAAGAAGAAGTACACCACCAAAAACAACAACGATGACGGCAAAAAAATTAATAATGATAATTTTAGAAACAGCTGCATTAAATGATAAAAAAATTTTAAAACAAAACTTATAAAGAAACATTATAAGCATTTAGAAGTACATGTAAATACATCCGAAAACAACAACAACAACAAACCCGACACATTAGAACTGATGAGGAAAAGAAAGATTTCAATGGTTTCAATGGCTTCAGAGAGAACAAAGCAGATTTATCGAGCACTTCTTAAAACCTCACAGCAAGAAGGAGCATTACATTTAAATAAAGTGTTTGTTAATATGCCGAGATTAAGTGAACTTAGTAACTGGACCCTTAAAACGAAACATTTATTTCATATAATAAGAATTGGAGAAGTGTGGATCTATTGTGTTATTTTGTAAGAAGTTCCCGTCACGGTGTCAGGGGTTTTAAGATTTAAGAAACCTTGTTAGAGAACCTGGAAGCTTGATCCGTTTTTGTTGTCCCTGTCATCGTGTTCTTGCTGATTTGATTCCAGGGGCCAACGTCTCAGAACAGTCATTGAGTACCCACAAATTTGCAATTCTTTAAGCTTCTTATGTTTTAGTGTGTTTTGCAACATTGTCGAGTTGATTGGTGGGTTGGAGCTTATTCACCAAGACAAGCTGTATTTGTTTGTTTATATGAGAACCTGTTTTCGAACTATACGAGTATGCGCAGTAAGCTGTTGCGCAGGTAACTTCGCCGTCCGAAAATGGAAACTATTCAATACTCAATACGAAATTTTCTCAATCAAGAAAGAAATTTAATTTGCTTCCCGGTTTATTAGCGAAAGTTATTTTGGGTCATGGAAATTTGAAGATGTAATTGTTTCATCATTTATGTTCAGCAATTCATGATTGTATGGTAAAACATAAAAGGCGAAGATTATGTTATCTTGTTATTAAAAAGAATGCAGTTAAAATGTAATGTAACTGCATCAATGTTCACTGTTAAAATGAGTGAAATTTTCGTTAAACGGCCGGCATTTTGTGAATTCATATATATTCTTCGTTTTCCATTTCTTAAATAACTTTTGACGTTATATTTTTACGTCGTGTGAATTTTTAAGTCGTAAGCTCAAGGCTGTGCTAATCAGATGCTTGAGATTTGAGAGTGGTCTCCAATTTGAGTTGGGCCCTGATCTGCAAACGAGAACTGACAGTACTGTACTTTCTCCTGTATCGATATTATATGCATTCAGCAATATAACATTTGTTTGGTAAGGAGTGATTCATATAAGTCCATACGGTAGACTTATCATTCTCAGTAAGAAAGCTTTGTAGTCAACTTTTGTTCCGTTGTAAGCATTAGTTTTGAATGTTGTGAGCTTATCTTTATTTAAATGAGGCGGAAGTGTCTAGTGCAAGGTGAAATGATATGATCCCGAGATAAGTGGACAAGGCCCACAAAGAATAAATATACTCAACAAAAATAAAAAGTATCCACTTTCCTATATTAAATTTTGTAATATTTGAAAACGAAAACTCAAAATTCTATATGTGTACAAATTTGCTTTTCTGTTATCATTGCGAAGGGATAAAGTATTCTTGAAAATCTGCAGCCACAACTTAGTTATCTTTCCCTTTGTTATAATAAGGGTTTCAGTAAAATGTCAGCGATTCTTTGAAATATTCACATTATTTGAATTAAATCACTTTCTCTTCCTCTTGTGGATAAATAAAATCACAAAATAATATTCATCAATAAAACAACTGGTCCTTGATAAACAACGCTAGAAATCCAACCATTTACCTCCCTTTAAATTGAGTATATAGTGTTTTGTAATTTATGATTAATTGTTATTCGATTGACAGTTCCTCAGGTCTAGGTGTGGAAGCTTTTATTCATAAACAATTTAACTTAAAAACAACTGAGATTAAGTAACAAAACACCATTCAAAGCGTTCCTGATTAAATGAAAAAATGTTAGTGAGAATATAAGCATAAAAAGTGGATACTTTTTATTTTTGTTCAGTATATGTCCGAAAAGGACTTTTCATATATGACATTGTCGCGGAAAACATAAGATTGTGCCTTTGGTTGAAGCCTGGACTTCTAAAGGCTGTGACAGATTTTGTATTACAATACATGTGTACTTTTAACCATAAAGTTTTGACGTCCTTGAAAAGTTGTGAAAATAATTGCTTTTCGATTTTTTGACCATTTATTTCAATCGAAGTTCGTTCACGCACTCCACCTACCCACCCACAAACCAGCTTTAGCTGTATTTTATATTTAAAAAAAAACAACAGATACCGTACGGCAGCACACACAAATTGTAAACCAACAAACAAATGGATCGTTGGGTACAAGTCTTTATATCAACAAAAGTTAATGACAAAAATAACTAGTGTCCATGGAGCAAATTTGGGTCAAAGTGCACCTAAACTTAAGAGAACAGGATTTCAGCGATGGTAAATTCACTTGGTCAGGCGAGGAGCGTAGGTTGCGATTTAAATGGTGGGCGGGCTGAATGAGGTGCAAACGATAGGCTGTAGATATATAACGCTTTCATGAATTACTTTTGTAGTGTTGTAGTGGGAGATGTCATATCATAGTATAGAACGTTAAAAATTCCAAAAGGCCATATTACCACTATTTTTCTGCAACACCTGATAATGCGGAGAGTTTCAGATTGCTAAAGTAAGATCCGTAGTCAACAACTCGATCCTCCGCTTCGGCCCAAAGAGCAAAACGGACAAACTTCGTTGAAACATGAAAAATCTTTTTTAAAAATGTCCAGTAACTAAAAGTTGTAAGTGCAAAAAATGGACTCAAAAATAACAATGTTATGCACGGAAAACTCATTTAATTGAGTTGACTCTTAAAACAGACTCACACCTAGTGTGGAAATAATATATGACCAAACAGTATTTTGATAAAATTTAAGGGATACAAAAATCTTACTAATGCTTGTTCGAATTGATTTCTTCCT
The DNA here is from genome assembly GCA_038501625.1 of Corbicula japonica. Taxonomy (NCBI): domain Eukaryota; kingdom Metazoa; phylum Mollusca; class Bivalvia; order Venerida; family Cyrenidae; genus Corbicula; species Corbicula japonica. The sequence continues at coordinate 1,939,626 of JAZAYU010000013.1, forward strand.
AAAATGGGTGAGAGGCTTAAAGCCCCAGCCCTAAACTTAAGTAAGAATATACTATTGAAAAATCATATTTTTCCATATAGACTCCAATATATAAACTCTCTAACAGAACACAAAAGGTCCGATCGAATTCTTTCTTATAGACGGGATTTTCAATGATATTGTTAAATTATCGCTATATTTAGCACAGACGAAGAGACCACTTCATGCGCGATCTCGATTTCTGTGACGTTTCGGAAATCCTACTTTCGCTTTTAGTCGCGCGGGCCAAATTTATTTTAGTAAAATAAAATTTTATTAGCCCGAACTAATGCTGCAAATGTGTGCCTATAGTTCCAAATACATGCAATATTTTATACAAGAGCGGGTTACATTGAAGTAATGTCGCTTTAAAATAAAAAGGAAACCGTAGACGTATTGCTAAATTATGGACCTGGCAAAACAGATTTCCATCTAACCATTATGGGCGTGTTTCGTAATCTCAAGTTGTAACAAAAACAAAGCAAACTGAAGTGGTACTTCAACTAGTCAGACAGATTAGAACAGGTGTTAAATCAAGACTTTGTTGAACAAGATAATAGTTATCATTTGTTCGCAACTTCAAGAGTCTTACTAGTAGGGTGTGAATGTACTCGATTGTTTGTTATTATATGACTATCATAATTATACTCAGCCAGTTTATGGTTATTTATAATAATATTTAATATTTCAGAATTCTCTGCTCTTCCTTTCAAGTTTTTTTTCAGAGAACGTCTTTGCAAACCTTAATGCAGTACTTGTACAGTGCTTTGAAACAAATCAAAGTTAAAATGTAAATATTGTCTAGATAATAAAGCTGATTTTGACCTTGTTCCAGTTATCTAGTTTTGTCAATCATTGAATGAAGACTCTTGATACTATCTCTGTATTGCTAGATAGGCTCTAGATAAACCGATGAGAAAAAGAGAGACATAACATGGTACCACAGCTCCATTGACGTCAATGCTAAACATAAGTGTCAAAATTAGCCACAATCTGTCTGGTTTATCTTTGAGATAGGCCAATTTTATACAGATTCACACTAAATATATCGCGAATTATGATTGTTTGTGTAGAGTTGGGTAACATCTGGAGAAACAGTCACCGAAGTCGAACATCTGACCTTAAACTACTTGACCAATATTTATTGTCTTATCGTCTGTTACCTCTCAACTGGGCAAAGCGAAGGCCAAGATAGGCGTTAACGTTATCCTATGAACTGCATCCTGACTACGACATGAGATCAAAAGAATAACGAGACCGCTTCTAGAACTTGCGCGCATTGTCTAGACGTTTGCACGTCGCAGCCAAATTCGAGCATTTTCAAAATGTATTCAAAAGATTCCCTTATTAGTCAACGACTACAAGATTACAGCGTTTGTGCAATATCAACGAACAAGGGTTTATTGGCCATCCAAACAGAGCCCGTTCTTTAAAATTTTTGTTAATGCTGTACAAAATACAGTTTACAAAAAAGTTCAACAATTAAAAACAATTATGAATATGTTTGGCGCATTTGAAATGAAAAACAATCTGAGGACAAAGCTTAAGGTTATCAGATGTAAAATTTATTTGATACAACACAGTTTTAAAAGTTTTTTAACATAATTATACATTTTGTTGATGATGCAAACAGTTGTCGGAAGGTATTGGGAGTTTTCACAGAATTCAATTCCGAGTTCCTTTGCACATCTGTTTAAAACTCATTTTAAAAAAGTAAATAAAGTAAAAAATGATTTTTTTACCAATATTTGGATTTAAAACTCACACGTTGGTTTGGGTCAGCATATTTTTTTCAAAATTTAGAACGGATTAATTTTCCTCTCAAAAATCTCACTAATATTTGTAAACCAATACTATGCAACTGGTGAAATCTCTAGAATTTGTTATTCAAGAAAGAATCCAAATTCGAAACAAACTTGAAAAAAAACGTGTTTTAGATTTGTCAAAGTGTATATTAATTTACTGCGAACCAGAAAAAAACGTAAGTAATATTTATAAGAACGTCACAGTTTTAGTCAAGAAGACGCCGCAATGCGACGAACCAGATTTTCTTCTAAAATTCTTAAGTGAAATGGGGCATAACTATGACGAAATACAGTCAAAAGTTATGAAACTTTTCCTGATACATATAATTGCATCAGACAACTGTGCTTGAATGTTTACTGAGGAAAAAGTGACCTTAAACAAAAAAACTTCATGAAATGTTGACGCCCGTCCACCGCCCAACGACATACCCTAATCTCATAACCAGTGTTTTCCAAAGAGAACCTGGTTGGAACTGTTAATAGATATTTAATAAAATCGGAATTAACGATGAATTTCATTATCAATTTTCCTCACATAACGACAAGAAGACAATATTACATTAAAACACAAAACAACGTGTAACTACTGCCAATAAAGCTAAAACTATCCCCATGGGTACTTATTGTGCACCTCTTGTTTATTTATTTATTTATTTGATATGTATTTAAACTGCTATGATAGAGAATTTCGTAACAATTAAAATATATAATAAAAGAGATTATTTCGATTTTAATATTGTAAATTTTCCGTTTTAGATGATGATGTCCCGCGTGCTACATCTTGTGGTGTTATTTTTTTAATTTTTAGAGCTTGTTCGTTTTACTAGAGCTTGTAGCAATGATTAAGATTTAAACGATGCATAACAGAAAAGCTTTAAGAACAGGATTATCAGAATCTCAAATTTAGGACGTTATATCGCCTGTACGCAGATTTTATCTTTTTAAAGGTGTAGTTTAAAATCATTACTACAACAAGGTATTTCTCGGCAAGTGTTTTATTGAAATTTGATTTATAAACTAAAGATAATAAAAGGAAAGTTTAGTTGTCTATCTGTAATCCATCTGTAAATTCAAAATGAAAGGATACCAACATAATATTTTACAGTGCTCTGTATGCTTGATAATTAACCCATCTACAGTATATCGTTATGCTTACCGTTTTGTTTGCATGACGGTGGCAGGGGTTTATAGGGAAACCATGTAAAAGAAACTAGAAGCTCGATCAGTTTTGTGTGTACCTTTCATCGTGATGTCAAACGTTGCTGTTCTGACGTCAGGGGCTCTGGTCTAAGTAAGGACATTGCTTCACAATGTTATTAACTTCTAAGAAATGTTTTACAAATTTGTGTACCTTTGTGAGCAACGTTGTCAATTTGATTGGTGATTTGGAACTAATTCACTATGACAACTTGTACTTGTTTGTTCATGAGAGAACCTTTGGCGGTAAGTGTGAGGTTGGTGCACCAAAGAACATGGTTTAAATCCCCCAATGTACCTTATTGGTGCCGACGTCAACTGTTAAAAGGATTTAAATATTAAAAAATGGACTGAATCACGTAATTGTTATTGTTTATTTGAATGTTTGTATATAAAAAAACGGTCCGACCCAATGCAGCGCAAAATTATGTTTATTACTGACTAAAAAAGCAGATCCCGCCTACATTACCAGATATGGGTAAACCTTAACCAGAAAGATATCGTGTTATTAAATCATATGGTTGAAAAAAACAACAACACAAGAAATGCGTCGGTTCCTCTGCTGAATGTCCTTTTGAAAGCATTTTGAAGAGTTCACCATCACCCAGCTGAGCAAAGCTCAAATCTAGAATTAAATTAATCGTTTCCTTTGTCTCTGACTTTGTATGTCAAACTTTTTTATACAGTACGTCATACATTTCGAAAAGTTGTTCATTGAAAATCGAGTTTTACTTTAAGGTCGCTGTGAACTTCACATTTTATGTTTAGACCCTCAATCCTTTCTTCAGCTATTGACCGGAAACAAATTTTCCATTTAAGGTCACTTTGATCTTGAACCCCAAAACAGTAGGGTTTATCTACTTCCAACAAATAATCTCCCTACAAGGTATTTTCAATTATAATATATATATTATATTATACCTTGACCTTTTACTTATTGAATCAGAAAGAACTAGTTTCGTTTATTCCTCCAAACCAATAACCCTGCTATGTTTGCTTTCATTTCATTCTTTTGGCAGTGACTAGAGATACAATAAGTTATGTGGAATTCACCAGCATATTGAAGTAAAATATGAGTCCATTTTGTAGGAAAATCTCCAGTTCGCGAAATCGAATCCATTCCTCACTTTAGTTGTACGTGGTACCAATCATTTGTGTACGTCATAAAAGGCAAATTTAACCTTTGCACCGCAAAGAAACTTTTCATTTTTCTTTTTAATTTTGATAGATTTTTAGCAACTCCGAATGTAAGTTTATCATAAGATTTATCGATCTCAGCGATGTGACTCTAATTATGAAAAAACAGACTGGGTTTAATAGTGCAAACATTGTTGTCAAATGTTGCGACGGTTGCGCCGCTGTCCGAAAATTTATGTATCCGAAAACTAGGCATCTCAATACCAAACTTTTGAGGAATGACTGACGGGCTATAAAAGGCATCAAATATTTATACATTTAGGGAAAATGTTGGCTCTGCTTCTTTCCTGTTGTTGGTAGGAAGTAACTGAATGATTTCTGTCAGTTAAATGTGCTGATGCTTATCAGATGACACAAGTTTCAAACTTTTGTCTTTATTTGTTGTAATTCAAGCATATATTTTGCTTTCCCCTTACCAATGTGGAAGTTGTTAATTAGTAAAGACTGTGTTCGATGACTTTTAGTTCGGGTTTAATGTTATACAGGTCTAAATAACAGCTGTTTTACATTGTCTGCAGACACATTTGTCAATAAATGAATGGACAGTCTGCAAATTTGCAGACATAAAAGCAGCCTTTAATACTTTCCTAAACATGTTAAGCTGACACCTATTCTCTTCCAGACTAACCCATTGAGCATCTCTATAAGGCTGCTTCAGTTGTACCTATTCAGGGAGTAGGACGTGGCACTGCTTCTGAAGATAGTTAAGCGAGGACAATGTTGCATTAGGACTGCCATTTTTATCCCAATGCAACATTGTCCTCACTTAACTATCTTCTGAAACAGTGCCACATCCTACCCCCTGCTTTTGGTGATAACTAAAGCATCATTCATCTCAATATATGGCTTTTTTGGTATAGATTATAGCTGATATTCCATCATGTTCTCAATCTTTTACCAAATTAGTGATTAAAAATTTAATGAAAACAAGATTTATGAAAAATAGTATCAACCGGAAACGTACGAATCGGTGTTTGGAAAACACAAATTAGTGACAGCATAAGTCGATGTTTGGCGGAAATATTGCAGTTCTAAAACCTTAATAAAATATTAGACTGCTGAAAGAAAGTGAGACTCATTAAAATCAAGCTGGAATATACAGTTAATCATTAACTCCATAATTATATTATACTGTTCTATCACATAATTATGAGAACTGTGAAGATTCAGATCAGCATGTATATCCATGCCATCTCTTCTGATAAGAATCAGCACTTCTCGCTTCGTTGTCAGAATAACCTAATGAATCAAAGAAGGAAACAGTGTATATTCTGATCCGATTGTATAGATTTGCTAGCTGATCTGGATCTACACTGATCACACACAGATAGCAGCCATATCTCATGGATTTAATGGTTAAATATTGATATTTCAGGTGTAATGTTAGATGACAGTGTTAGGTGTATGAAGGGTTGATGAGATGGGTTTGTCCAGTGTCAGTGTGATCTCCTCATCTGTGTTCTACATCGTGCTGGGGGTGTGGTGGCATTTACAGATCACAAAGAGGTACTGGGCCTGTAAACAGAGGAAGACAGACTTTAAAGCTACTTTGTCATACAGTTGTTGTCACAGGTAGGATTTCTCTATATTTATATAACAATTTTAACTTTTTATTTGTTTTACCCTTTTCCATCCGTGATTCCGTCCGTCCTTAATAAAAATTTCCGTCTCAGTTTTCTAAGCAAATATTACATGCAGCAGCCTGATATTTTGCGTATTGCTTTATCCTATAGTCCCATATGGTGTAAAGCAATTTTATACTCGTTGCTCATCTACTTACTGTTTACTACTTAGATTTTTACACATAGTTGACATGCATGCACAGTTTCTGTTGCAGTTTTCTAAAAAACTATAACTTTATACATATGACAAATGCAAATTACATATTTAAAGTCATATTTCTCAAAGTGAGGGTATCGCTGGTGTGCATTAGCTCACAGATTTACCTTTTCTTTTATCCTATCTTGTTAATCTTTCCAGTCATAAGAATTTAAATCATGTTTATGCATCAATGTTCTATGAAGTTATAACTATTGATTAATTTAACCCTATTCTTCATGGAATATCAATATTAGCCATTGGCAAACATTGTAGATCTAAATCAGACAGCTATGCGATAAAATTCTTATTTAAGGACATAAAAGGTTAACAGTATGTTTTACAAGATGTTTGGATTTGTTCTATGTTTTTTTTCAGATGCAGACAGTTTCCTATGGAAGGCTTCATGAAGCTTTTGGCCGCTGTTACAGTATGTTCATTGAGTGTGTTCCAAATACTAACCTCATCTATAAAGTCGGACCAGAATGAAGGGATCGGTCAGCTGACGGTGTTCATACTGTTTGTTTTGTCATCTTGCTGTGATCTGGTATCTCAGTGGTGTGATAGAATCATTTTCCCAGGTGTTGATTACCTGTTTCTGGTCATCTGTTTCAATGTTCAGTCAGTGGTGCTGTCCTATCATACCTCGTCAGCGGGGACCTGGATGTCTGTGGCTGACACATGTGCTATGTACGCTGCTACATTAGCAGCTGTTGCGTTAATGCTTGAATTTAAATACCCAAATGTACTGTGGTTTGCATTGTCACGAGCATTCTGTACAATGGTGCTGGGAACATGGTTTGCTCATATATTTGTTGTACGAGCAAATCTTTCTGTAGAATCTTCACTTTCAGATGATGAAATGCCAGCACTGGAAAATAATACCCTGAGCATGCAGACAATGTCATCTAATCCAGACGAAATGCAGATGACTCCGAGTCAGGTGAACTTTACCCTTGTACCAATGATGTTCACCTGGCATTGTCTGTTTGACATGAACTTCCTCACTGTTGTGTGGGTCGTAACAACGAAACTTGCAGGTCGTGGTTGCTGTGTGTGTATGCCAGATGAAGAAAGTGTTACGCGTTTTGAAAATCGTGTTCATTTTGATTATCACATGATCACACGCATGACCGATTCAGATGGAGAACAGTGACTCCAGGGCTGTAGGTTATAAAACTGAGATTGGAAACCAGTCTCAAATCTCAAGCATCTGATTGGCTGAAATGGCTACTGGTCGCCATTTCAGCCAATCAGATGCTTGAGATTTGAGACTGGTTTCAATGCTCAGTTTTATAACCTTGAGCATAGTTGCTAAATTCCACCTTTAAGTGATCTTTGATTTGAATTTTGAAGCAGTATTTAAAATAGCTTAGTTTAATCCAACCATTCATCATCAGGTTATGTTCTTGGTGAGATAGGTATTAATTGCTGTTTAAAAAGGTTTTACTGGGAACGGCATGGGTAAAAGTGCTTTTGATGGAATTTTGTGGCAACTTAGTTGTTTCAACGTTTGTAAAGAACTATTATCTGTTATATTCCCATAATTAATATGTGATTTCCTTACACATAATGTTATTTTTACTGCTAAATGCATAATAAGGAACATTTTCAAGGATTGGCGTTAACAGTTCCAAAATACTTTTCCCATAGTGCGCCTCATACTAGTCAGAGATGAAAAACATTGTCAGATAAATAACTTGTCATTAATTCACTTATACACATTTAACTTGGAACTACTTGACTGTCCTCATAGAATGACCCTTTGGTTTTTATTAGATTAAGCTGTATCAGTTGCCCAAGATTATAAAACTGAGCATGGAAACCAGTCTCAAATCTCAAGCATCTGATTGGCTGAAATGGCGACTGGTCGCCATTTCAGCCAATCAGATGCTTGAGATTTGAGACTTGTTTCCATTCTCAGTTTTATAACCTCCAGCCAGTATGCTAGCTGTTTATAAATATTATTTATGATATTAGTGTATACCAATGACTAGCATTCCAAGAATAGCTTTCACTGCACTTAACGACAGCAACAACCATTGTTGTATTTAACAGTGTATTCATTATATGGCTGATGTAATATCTTTTTAGAACATATACTTTGATATCATTTTACCCTTTTCCTCCATATACATGTATTCGCCTTTTATCACGTGCGAACAGTGTAGATCCAGACTCTTGCCATCTGATCCGGATCTGCACAGTTCGCTTGTTTGATTTAAGTGACTTCTGACCAACATGCGATCAGTGAAGATCCTAATCAGACATCGATCTACACTCGTTGCAAAAGCTGAAAAATGTATATGGAGGAAAGTGTTAATTTTTCGGGGAAAATTTTTTGTACAGAGTACACAGATTACATTTTTGCTCAGGTTTAAATTTGCACAATTAAATCATTCTCACAGGATAAGCTTTCACAAAGTTAAATTTTGCTCAGATATGATTTTGCACACTTCATTTAGTGTGAAATATGCGACAATTAAACACAAAATATAATGATACCACGGTAGTCATTGCATTTTGCAGATTAGAATGTTTGTATTAAGTTTCATGATTTATGAGACATGAATTACAATCTGGCCAAGTTTGAGAAATGCAGTTTGCTTGTATTGGATTTGCCATGCGTCTTTTTACAGAAAAGAAATTCAGTTATGAGCAAGATCAATGTTTTTGGGTTTAGATCTGGTCGGCCTAAAGATTACTAAACTGAGAATGGAAACCAGTCTCAAATCTCATCCATCTGATTTGAGACTGGTTTCCATTTTCAGTTTAGTAATCTTGAGGCCTGGTGTACATTACTGATATGTGTTGTTTACTTCGCCAGTATAAAATGTATAGACAGCTGTTGAAACAATGTGTTATGTTTTAAATCTGTAATGATGATTTATGTGACTGCACAAGAGTTGTGCTGTCTAGTTTGGTGTGATATCCAGTTGATCCATAATGTATCAGTATTATATGCATTTACTTGTTGCTGTTGTCATCCTTTATGATTTGTAGTTTGAAACTTTAGCCATAATCCTGCCACTGTTGTTTTTAGACACATTTTTGTTCAGAACATTTTACCCTTTTCTCCATATATATATAAGTTTTATTGTGTATGCAAAAAGTGTAGATCCAGATCAGCTGGCACATCCATGCCAACTGATTAGGATATACAATTTTTGCTTTTTGCTCAGAAATAACCTAATGAATCTAAAAGTGAACAGTGTAGATCCTGATATTGCAGCATGGATGTACTGGCTGATCTGGATCTACACTGTTCGTGTATATATAATAGCCATACCCAATGGAGTAAAGGGTTAAAAGTTGTTGTTAGGCAGATGTTTATGTGTTTGTGAAGGGTAATGGAAATTAATTTCCTAGTTTGTGCATTGGGACCATGTTTTAAAATGGTCCAGCAGACCTTTGGAGTTAAAAGGGACTGAGTGTGGATTCAGAGATTGTTGCCCGATCTAGGTTTGCTACAGTTTATGTTAGTTGATAGAATCCATAAGATGGTTGAAAGTGTGTGCCAACATCTGTGTTTGCTCAAATCTAACTTGCCAGTAGACCAAAAACAATAGTACAATGTGTACAGACTTGATCTATATCTTATAATATTTCTCATACCTTTACTCCATCTGATGTGGCTATTATCCCATGATATGTGGCTATTATCCCATGAGAAGTGGCTATTATCCCATGAGATGTGGCTATTATCCCATGAGATGTGGCTATTATCCCATGAGAAGTGGCTATTATCCCATGATATGTGGCTATAATCCCATAAGACGTGGCTATTATCCCATGAGATGTGGCTATAATTCCATGAAATATGGCTATTATCCTATGAGATGTGGCTATAATTCCATGAAATATGGCTATTATCCTATGAGATATGGCTATAATCCCATGAGATGTGGCTATTATCCCATGGGTGACCAGTGTAGATCTAGTCTACATCAACCTGCATGCCCTTGTCTTCTGATCAGTATCTATATTGTTCATGTTTAAATTCATTAGAGTATTTCTGACCCAAGATGAGAACAGCGTAGATCTAGATCAGATTGCATGGATGTACCTGCTAGTATGGATCTGTACAGGTCCTCTGTGAGAAAAGGCATATCCATGTAGTAAAATGTATATTCTTCGGTGTTTAAGAAAAATATTTAATATGATTTTTTTGTAGTGTTTACAGATTTTTATATGTTCAATAACATTTACTTATCTGTAGAATCTCATTTTAAGTCAGTATTCTTTCCTGTGTCTTTCTGCATCTGTGTGTCTGTATTTCAGTCAGCCAAAGAGTTAACATATTCATGTAAAGTGTGCAATGTTTATAGAATATATTTCAGACGAAATAACTGTTGAATTTTGAAATATTACACTTGTAATCATGCACAGAATTAAATGTTTTCAGCCAGACCAGGGTCCAAGTTTATAAAACTAAGCTCTGAGACCAGTCTCAAATCTCAAATGGTGATTAGTGAGATTTGAGACTGGTTTCCAGATTTAGTTTTATGATCTTGGGCACTTGGGAGATTTCAGCATCCAGACAGTGAAGTGAACTAATTTTATTGTTAAAATTTAAACATGCTTAAGGTGCTGTAAAGGTACTGTCATGGCAGTCTGTTTATGTTGAAAATGTCCTAAATATTGTACATTGTTTTCTGTATCTTTGATTCTGTAGGGTTGGCTACATAATTATAATGATGGCCATGTCACTGCCTGCCACAATGCCTTCGTGGGAACATTGTTTACTTACAACAAGTATTTTAATTTTAGTTAATATGATATTATAGAGATTTTATTATTTGTAAATTGTTGCACTCTTTTTATTGAATTATTAAAACACTGAGTAACTTTTCTAATTGGTCATCTCAAATAGGACCATGTGAAATAAGTGTAAACACAAATGATATTTCTCAACAGGCCATTACCTCTTACATCATTAACACATCAGCTCAGATTCTCATTTTGTTTAAAACAGCAGTATCCTCAGAATTTACCGTCTTTAGTCATTTTCAAATAGTACTACAAACACATAATATATTATAATTACGGTTTCCTATTGCCTGTTAAGATAAAATGAATATAAAACTTTAACATTTTTATCAAGCTGAGTTGACTGCTTAAAGTAATGAAAATTTTGTAATGTGCTTTTATTATGTTGTGAATTCACTTTAGTGGTAACTCCATAAGAACTTTGTTTTCTCTGCCATTTATGATTAACTTTATCTGAAATTTTCTGAGAGTTTTGCTGAAAAATATTGAATTGTTTATTGATTATGCCTTATGTTCTGTTCAAAGTTGTTACTTTACTAAGTGACCAGCAAGTAAATTATTTCAGTTTATGTATTAGTCTGACCCCATTGAAACCATGCGATAACATAAGAAACATTTTGGAAATAGATAAGATGCCATTGATTTTGTTGCTACTTATGTTTTTAGTTTAACTCCATTATGACTGCATGCTACATGTATAGAGAAAATTAAAGCTGATTTTTGTGAAAACTAACATTTTATCGTTCTTGATATTGGCAAGATTATCATAGAGTCTTGGTGATTTTAGAGGGCATTGTGAGAAATGGACTAGGGATGTTTAAGTCGTTGACGGAAACCGTCTTATAAAGATTAGTAGAACATATTGCTTACACACATATATGCTGCATATATGTAGATGGCTACATGTAGTTTAATAGGTATAGGTAATTTGACATATATCTGCAAAGACTGCAGAATTATTTTTAATTAAAATATGGAATCTTGAAAATAAGAAAATATTGCCAAATGTTCATTTTCTTGTATTCCAGCTTTAACTGTAGTTTCATGTAATATCACAAAGACGAATTTTTGTGCATTTGTATCAGTATCATAATTACATAAAATTAAAGATAAAATTAGCTGGGGTTTATTTTCGTTAGTGTGAAATACATGAAAATTTTACCCAAGCCAAATATACTGATACCACAGTATATGTTTTGATAATTAACATAAGGCTTTACATCATGTTTTCATCTTAGAAGCAAGTGCTAGAATACTTGTGAATATGTAGAAATATTTTTAATTAATCAAAGAAATTAACCCTTTCCTCCATAAACATGTCTTTTAAGCATGTGTGAATAGAGTAGATCCAGATCAGCCGGCACATCTGTGCCATCTGATCAGGATCTACACTGTTCATATTTTGATTTATTATGATATTTCTGATAAAAAAGCAAACAATGCAGATCCTGATCTGATGGCATGAAAGCATTGGCTGATCTGGATCTACATTGTTGGTCTGAGCCTAAAAATGTGTACATATGGAGGAAAGGGTAAAACGTGACTGCATGGTGCTTAAAGGGAATGTAAATATCTTCTGTAATATGCAGTATGCTAATGACCATGTGTCTTGTTATTGTAAGTTTTGTTGCCAAGTGCCAAATTGTTGCTGCACCTGATTGTTTCTTAACCCTTTACTCCATGGGATATGGCTGCTGTTATCCCATGGGCAAACAGTGTAGATCCAAATCAGCCAGCACATCCGTGCCATTTGATCAGGATCTGCTTTGTTTTTGGTTAGAAATAACCTAATAAAGTTTATTAAAAAACTAACAGTAGATCTGAATCGTCACTGTTTGCCCATGCCATAACAGGTGTATATATGGGGGAAGGGGTTAAATACTATCAGTAGTGATTCATTAGAAATAGGCATTATTTGAAGATATTATGTGTTCTCTTATGAGATTGGTCTTCTGTGTAATATCTTAACATGTTAAGATCACTAAGATACAACACAGAAAACCAATCTCAACTGAGAACACTTTATATGTTTGTAATTAATTTATTTTATTGAATTTCATTATTGATGGCGCTTTTTTCATACACTTTCATAACTTAAACTGTTATTGTTAATCAAGAAAGTAATTGTAACTGAAGTGTCTCATTGGAGAAGATTGGCTGGAGGCTTTTATGCCAGAAAACTGTGCTGAATGGATAGTAGTAATTGAGCTCGAGTACATTGTTTGATAATAATCAAAATTAATGTGCTTTTAATATTCTGTGCAAAAATCTGAGTGTACTGTAATATGCACTTAAATCTTTATTATGATGTTTTTTCTCATTTTTTAAAATAATTAATATAATCTCTTCTGGCAGGTAACTGAGATGGAATCAAAATATATGTTAGCTATTCACATATTTTGCATATTAAGTGTTCATAGAACAAATAATTTAGCTAGGAAAGTGCCATCTTCTCAGTTGTAAGAGCAACATTGAAAGCATTAACATTATTTATGTACAATAAAAGATTTTAATGTTTATTACAAGTCTGTTTTTTTTTCATATTTATATCATCATGGCCAGACAACGTCAGATATCAGCATGGCCAGGTAAGGTCAGATCAGCATGGCCAGGCAATGTCAGATCAGCATGGCCAGGCATTGTCAGATATAAGCATGGCCAGGCAATGTCAGATACCAGCATGGCAAGGCATCATCAGATACCGACATGGCCAGGCAATGTTGGATATCGGCCAGGCCAGGCCATTTCTTATATTGGCATTGCTAGGCCTTCTCTTATATTGGCATTGCCAGGCCTCCTCTACCATTGGCATTGCCAGGCCTTGTCTTATATTGGCATTGCCAGGCCTCCTCTACCATTGACATTGCCAGGCCTCCTCTTATATTTGATTGCCAGGCCTCCTCTACCATTGGCATTGCCAGGCCTTCTTTTATATTGACATTGTCAGGCCTTCTCATATTGACATTGCCAGGCCTCCTCTACCATTGGCATTGCCAAGCCTCCTCTACCATTGGCATTGCCAGGCCTCCTACCATTGGCATTGCCAGGCCTCCTCTACCATTGGCATTGCCAGGCCTTCTCTTATATTGGCATTGCCAGGCCTCCTCTTATATTGGCATTGCCAGGCCTCCACTACCATTGGCATTGCCAGGCCTCCTCTACCATTGGCATTGCCAAGCCTTATATTGGCATTGCCAGGCCTCCTCTTATATTGGCATTGCCAGGCCTCCTCTACCATTGGCATTGCCAGGCCTCCTCTTATATTGGCATTGCCAGGCCTCCTCTACCATTGGCATTGCATGGCCTCCTCTTATATTGTGTTAGGCCTTCTCATATTGGCATTGCCAGGCCTCCTCTTATATTGGCATTGCCAGGCCTCCTCTACCATTGGCATTATCAGGCCTCCTACCATTTGCATTGCCAGGCCTCCTCTACCATTGGCATTTCCAGGCCTCCTCTTCCATTGGCATTGCCAGGCCTCCTCTACCATTGGCAATGCCAGGCCTCCTCTTATATTGGCATTGCCAGGCCTCCTCTACCACTTGCATTGCCAGGCCTCCTCTACCATTGGCATTGCCAGGCCTTCTCTTATATTGGCATTGCCAGGCCTCCTCTACCATTGGCATTGCCAGACCTCCTCTCATATTGGCATTGTGAGGCCTCCTCTACCATTTGCATTGCCAGGCCTCCTCTTATATTGGCATTGCCAGGCCTCCTCTACCATTGGCATTGCCAGGCCTTCTCTTATATTGGCATTGCCAGGCCTCCTCTACCATTGGCATTTCCAGGCCTCCTCTTATATTAGCATTGCCAGGCCTCCTCTACCATTTGCATTGCCAGACCTCCTCTACCATTGGCATTGCCAGGTCTCCTCTTAAATTAGCATTGCCAGGCCTCCTCTACCATTATCATTGCCAGGCCTCTTATATTGGCATTGCCAGGCTTTCTCTACCATTGGCATTGCCAGGTCTCCTCTTATATTGGCATTGCCAGGCCTCCTCTACCATTGGCATTGCCAAGCCTCCTCTTATATTGGCATTGCCAGGCCTCCTCTACCATTGGCATTGCAAGGCCTTCTCTTATATTGGCATTGCCAGGCCTCCTCTACCATTAGCATTGCCAGGTCTCTTATATTGGCATTGCCAGGCCTCCTCTACCATTGGCATTACCAAGCCTTCTCTTATATTGGCATTGCCAGACCTCCTCTACCATTGGCATTGCAAGGCCTTCTCTTATATTGGCATTGCCAGGCCTCCTCTACCATTGGCATTGCAATGCCTTCTCTTATATACAAATATATTGGCATTGCCAGGCCTCCTCTACCATTGGCATTGCCAGGACTTCTCTTATATTGACAGTGCCTGGAATATTTATAGGAACATTTTCAGTGTGAAACTATGTATTATGAAACATTAAATTTTGTCTTTTAAATCTACAAACTTCCAAACCATGACAACTACTTATCTGTCCTTTTGGTGAAAACAAAGATGAAGCATTACTCTAACTTCATCTGACAGTAGATCAATAATGAAACCCACACAACTGTAACCATAGAGTAATACTGTCATATCAAGTATGTATGTCTACTTTGAATGAGAAAATAAGTAGTAAGATGTCTTATGATACCTACCAAGTGTTCTTTATAATGTAAGAGAACCAAAAACATTTTAAACAAGAAAAAACGCGCCGAAAACCAGGTTTTCATTTAATACTTAATAATATACTTTTGTAAAGAAAATATTTGATATGAAGAAACTGAACTTCTGTTTTTAGCAACAGTGACCTTGATCTTGATCACAGACTTCTGAGTAGAAATCCCGAGTTGCGTCTTGGTATCAGCTACCCAAAGAAAGTTTGGTGTCGATAGATCACAGCTAACCCAAGTAATAAGGAGAAACCTTTCTATTTTTAGCAAAAGTGACATAGACCTTTATCACAGACACCTGGGTATCAATCCTAAGTAGTGTCTTGATATAAGCTACCCACAAACCAAGTTTGGTGTCAATAGGCCAAAGACAACTCAAGCTATTGAGCAGAAACTGAATTTCTATTTTTAGCTACAGTGACCTTGAGCTTTATCACAGGCGCCTGGGTAGCAATCTCAAGCTGCATCTTGATATTAGATACCAACACTAAGTTCGGCGTAAATATACCAAAGCAAACTAAAGTTATTGAGGGAAAACTGAATTTCTATTTTTAGCAACAGTGACCTTGACCTTGATCATAGATATCTGTGGCAATCCCAAGCTGCCTTTTGATATCAGCTACTCATATACTAAGTTTGGCATCCAGAGGTAAAAGCAAACTCAAGTTATTGAGGGTAAGCTGAATTTCTAAGCAAACTCAAGTTATTGAGGGTAAGCTGAATTTCTATATTTAGCAAGTGACCTTGACCTTTATCACAGACACCTGGGTAGCAATCTCAAGCTGCCTGTTGATATAAGCTACCCACAAACCAAGCTAAGCGTAAACAGGCAATTTGGCATCAACAGATAACATTCACAAAACACTTAACAAAAAATCTAAGTCAAAAAGGGGCATAACTTTGGCAAAACACAGTCAGGGTTATGAAACTTGACCTGATAATTGGTACTGTGATGTCAAACAATTATGTAAAGTTTCAAAGCTATACCTTGAATGGTAACTGAGAAAAAGACAACTTTCACTAAAATCTTAACAAACTTTCTAAGTGAAAAAGGGGCATAACTTTGTCAAAATACAGTCAGGGATTATGAAACTTGTCCTGATAATTGCTATTGAGATGTCAGACAACTATGTTAAGTTTCAAAGTTGTACCTTAAACGGTTACTGAGAAAAACACAACTTTCACAAAAAACTTAAAATGTTGATGCCCGCCCGCCCAACGACATACCCCAATCTAATAACCAGGATTTTTCTAAAGAAAACCTGGTTAATAATGTACAGAAAGTGACCAGTTTCAAACCAACTGCTACTGTGAAACACAGACAGCTTTTCCATTGCATTGGATGAAATATAATCAATCTTAGACTAGTACATTTGTTCACCTCTTCTGATTTAAATGGAAAGATCAAAGTCATCTGAGACAATACACATAGCTGTATTGGTTAAAACTTTCAGGGTTTTGGGTTTTTCTACATTTTGTTTATAACTTTCTTATTTCTGCACTATCCCTGAAAAAACTGAAGTACATAAAACATTGGTAACAATGATCTGCCAGTCCATATGAACAGAATTTAACAGTATCCAAGGTTTTCTCTGAAAACAAAAATGCAACAAAACATGGTAAGAAGCAAACACAACTTGGCACAAAGCACTATTAAATATTATAGTATTTAGTTAAAAAGCTGTTTACAACAAATCTGAGTGTTCCTCTCCGCCAAATGTGCATCACATAGTTTCTCCACCTTGACTGTTTTATTTGCTAAAATCACTAGTTTAGGAAAACCTGCATTGTTAAATGTCAGCAGCTGTAGAGTCTTAAATAAACAAATAATAAAAACCTTTGTCTGTTTGTCTAGAATGGTTTTCTTCTCTAGATTTTGTATCTCATTAAAATAACAAATCTTGCTATTATTTGGTAACATTTATTATATTTTCATGGACAATATTTAACAAAGACATATAACAGTAGTTATTTTTTCCAATTAAAGTATTAAAGTACTGTTTACCTTGAGCTCTCTTATTACCACTAACGAGACAGAAGTGACCAGTGTAGACCACAGTCAAGCTGGTTTGATCAGGATCTATACTGCTTGCTTTTCGATCAATGACATTTATGTTTTGAAACTTCTATGAACAATAATTGGACAAAACTTCAATGCCCTATTCATTAAGAAACAAACTTAAAATAATGATTAAAATCATGTTGTTTTGTTATATACGAGATCCATGCGTCTTATACCAGTTGATGCTACATACTTAAAAAACAGTAAATAATATTAAAAGAATTCTTTGGTTCATAATTAAGTGATATAAACAATAGAAAACAAAGCTGACAGATTTTGGCAGTTTTCAAATACAAGACCATTCAGTGAATGTATCCCTTAACAGAATGCATTTTTTTGTAAAACCATTTTTTCTTTTAACAGAAAATGAATACTGATTAAACTTTACTCAAGTATCACAGTCACAATAATTTTCTCTAGAAATAGTTACATGTAATTATAAATTTCTCAGTGATTGCAATGTCATGAACAACACAAGTAATCCAACAAATATCCTAGCTATTCTTGATCGTGTAGAAACTGTTCTTCTGATTCCTGCAGTACAGATTCTGGACTAGCTAGTTCCACCTGAAACACATCAAAACAATGTTTCGCAATTAAAACTGCTTATATAAATGACAGAACTTTTTTAACCCTTTACACCATATATACATGTATGCCTCAATGACATAGGCTAACAAGGTAGATCCAGATTAGCCAGCACATCCATGGCAATTGAACAGAATCTACACTGTCCACATTGGATTTACCAGTTTTTTTTCTGACCCAAAAAGTGAACAGTGCAGATCCTGATCAGGTGACGTGAGGTGCCAGCTGATCTGGATCTACACTAGTCACACATGCGTTTAAATGTGTATTTGTGGAGTAAAGAGTTAAGTCTTATTATCTAAATCCATGGTATATGAGACTCATTATGTCAGAGTATAAAACACACAGATAACAAAAACATATGATTATTATTTCAAATTCGTAAGTATTTAAGTACCTCATTACAAATATAAAATCAGTTATTGGTAAGTAGACACTCATGTGATGACATATTGAAATCAATGTTCTTAAGCAGATATGGGCGGGTAAAATGTTTTTTTTAAATGAAATTTTCCTTAAAAAATACATGATAATAAATCATTTTCGAAAATCTTCTGCGCATTGACCATATTTAAATTAACTTGTCTGTCATGTGACTCTCTAGTTACTGATAATGTACTGTAAACTGTGTACAACATGAATAATATTATTGCTTGTTTTGATGCAAACATGTAGACACATTTTAAAAGTTATTACTGGTGCAAAATTCCAAAGGGAGATAATCAGAATTTACCTGTTGTTTATTCATTTTATAACAAGCTCTTTCAGCTTATAAAATTAAGGCTTAATGCTGCTTCATAAATTGAAATAAGTATTTGTGCTAATGTGTGGTTGAGAAAATTGCCAAAAATATCAACCTTGGTTGGATTAGAACCTGCAATTTCTGTGTTCAGGAGTTGAATGTTCTATGCCTAGACCACAATTTGTTGATTGGCTGCTTTTTATAGAGAGGGTTAAGTATTATGTTGACTACAGAGAAGAAAACCAACCTCCTGCATGTGTAAAGTAACATGTACATGATGTTGATTGTGAAAAAAACAAGACGGGTTGCTTTTTAATAGGTTGTTAGTCAGACATATAACATTGTGTTAAGTAATGGTACTATATGTACAATGTATATATTATGATGGTAATCAGAGATGCCTTTTGTTGGTTGAGAGCATTATAAACTGTCTTAAGAAAACAGCAAATGGGTGATGTGTTGAGTGTATAATGCATTTGTTAAATACCTTTGCCTAACAGAATACCTAAGGCTTAGGTATTCTTAGGTATTCTGTTGGGAGTTTACTGTTGTTTGATTTTACATGTTATAGGCATAGAATATTGTGTTGACATCATAATTTATGTGGCATACTTGTAGTGTGTTAGGGTTATAATGTATGTGATACATACATAAATATTTCAGGTATAGGGTATTACATGTATTTTGGAATGCCAATATATGTGTTACTTACTTTAGGTATAGGGTATTGCGTTGTGATGATAATGTATGAGTTACTTACTTTAGGTATAGGGTATTGCGTTGTGATGATAATGTATGAGTTACTTACTTTAGGTATAGGGTATTGCGTTGTGATGATAATGTATGAGTTACTTACTTTAGGTATAGGGTATTGCGTTGTGATGATAATGTATGAGTTACTTACTTTAGGTATAGGGTATTGCGTTGTGATGATAATGTATGAGTTACTAACTTTAGGTATAGGGTATACTGTTGGCTCTGGAGCATTTTTTCTATCAAAGTCTTTCATAGTTCCACATTTGGCTACATCGTCCACCCAAACACCATCATAGAGCTGACCAGTAGTGAGGTAATAAAACTTGCCAGGACCGTTCTTCTTATCATCTCGCCATGAACCCTCATATCTGTTCTCATTTGCTGAAAACGCAGGAAACAACTTCATTAACAACAAACATAAACTTTAGTTATGATTAAACAGTCTTCTTCACTGGCCATTTTTGAGAAATTTAAGATCACAGCTTTGTGCTATGCAGCCTGATATAAGTCTTTTATCTATTATGTACTTCCTAGTCAAATCACAAATTTTAGGTGTCATGTCTACATCATAGAAACTGTGTGTAACTTTTGATTGTAGACCCAGCTAATCAACTGTTCATAATCACAATGAAATTAACAAAAAAATCAAAAGTTTAAATCATTCAGATGCAGATTCCATAAATAAGCAATAATCAACAAAAAATGCATCAAAGTTTCTGAAACAGATTCTTTGCTGGAAAGTCTTCAGAATATGTATGACAGTATGATGAAAATGCTTACGTAATCTCAACATTCCCTGTCCATTACGTTTATCATCAAACCACTCCCCTTCATATATGGTGCCATCTTTGTAGTACATACGTCCCCATCCACTTCTCTTGTCTCCGTACCATTCTCCCTCATAATACTCTTCATCCAAGTAGAAATTGGTTCCATAGCCCTGAAAAAACAGTGACATTTAACTCTTTCTTCCATAATATGTATATTTTATGTACACCTTTATGGCATGGTTGAACAGTGTATATCCAAATCAGCCAGCACATCTGTGCCATCTGGTCAGAATCTACACTGTTCACTTAGCTTCATGAGGTTATTTCTGACCAAGACACAAAACAGTGCAAATCCATATCAGATGGCATGGATGTGCCAGCTGATCTTGATCTACACTGGCAGCACAGGCGATAAAACCTGTACATGTATATAGGATGTAAAGGATTAATTCAGTTTATTTAGCATAGGCTTATTATTTTGCACATATTGCACTTGAAAATTGTCACAAGAGTTCATCTTTCATAATTGTGTCATAAGATACTTTTATGCCCTTGCCAAGTGCACTTCGTGAAGTTATCCCAAAAGTTACCATCAGTAAATACGTTAGTACATACTACATGATTTCAGACAATGCCAATGATAACAATAAAACTTTCTGAAAGTGGATACAACATGATCCAATTAAGACTTAAAGTAATAATTTAGGCTTCAGTGGTTGACTGAATTGTACAAAAGGAAAAACTAAAGCTTTGTCAATTAAAAACACCAAGCTGTTTAACAAAGTGAACACAACAACTGTTGTACTAATATAAAAATCTAAATGAAAAAAGAGCATCTGTAAAACTAGTCAAATTTGTTTAATGTCACTGTTTAAATCATTTAAAAACTTATTTAATTATTATAAAATTTGGGATTAAACACCTAAACAAGAAATCAGCAGAATACTGTTTTTACATGTCTCATGTCATTTTTCCAGCCACCAGAATATTCCTTTACAAAGGCCCCTTTCTTCTTAGGATCAGGTCTGCTGTATGTGCCGAAACCATTTCTCTTTCCTTTCTTCCAATCACCATCATATATTGCACCAGTTTCTTTCCATTTATAAGTACCCTTCCCTAGAAAAAAAGTGGATTTATTTGTTAAATTCTAAGTTTTGTTTTAATTAACGGTAATGTTGTTTTTTTTGTTTCTTCTATTTGTCATAATTCAAACATTTTGGAACATTATTCGTGTTACACTGTTTTACATTCATATCTAGATTATTTACAATTATTAGTAAATTAATCATTAAAAAAAATATTTATTCAGGTTTGGCACTCTGAGTGAATGCTGAGCTAGAGAAAGTCTAAGTGATCATTTCTGCTACAAACCAATTGTTGTCCAGTGATTCAACAAACCCATTCATCCGATGAAAATGCATGTTTATAAAATAACAAGAGTGCAAATACCGTCTTTTAGATTATTTAGCCATTCTCCTGTGTACTGATCTCCGTTTACAGAATAAACCGTATGACGGATTCCCTTCTTCTGTGCTTTGTAATCATTTTCCTTCCATAGAGGTTCCTTCAATTTTGGCTGCTTTAACATAGGCATATTTCAAAAATCTTTAAGCTGTCTCTTAAATGAAGCTATTGTGACGATGACTTGATAATTAAAAATTTCACTCAATGGCACATTTTATGTTAAACCGTTTGTTTACAATTGGCAATCAAAAACAGGAAGTTGTTGGTGTTGTCATGGATAATCAATAAAGGGAAGTAACTTTCGTTATCTGGTTTATATAAAAACCGTCTGTTCGGGACGTAACGATCAACAGAGATTCATCCAAGCCAACCTACTTCCACCAATTTAAATTTACACTGTTTAATTTCAAATAATTTTAAAACAGTGTTTTAACTGAATTACCCTTATTTATTTATCACAATCATAGTCACTATTGTCAATACTGACAACATACTAAGTTTGGATTATAAACACCATTAAACTGTCTGCTTAAAAAGTAATTGGGTTAATTGTGTATAAATCTTCCTTGTGAAAAACAATTCATATCCTGTCTAGCTAAATCATAAGTGTTTCTTACCCTAAATCATCTGCAAGAAGCATGGATGACCACTCACTTGCTAGTTCAGCACTCAATAATAAAACACCAACAACAAGAGATGCTTGTCAAACATGTATGCACTCCACCACTGTGATACTATTTTTATTTATTTTTTTCTGAAATCACACAACAGTTCATACATATAGCAAGGTTTTCGTGTTTATTCTGTTCTTGTTGCATGTAAGTTTTGTATTGATAATTTGAAAATGAGTATCAATATTGAATCAGCAGCAAACCAGCAATGTTACACACGATATTGTTTGATTTGATGGCACCACTAGTATTAACTTGAGCTTTCTGTCTTGTTCTTCATAGTAAGAAATTGAACAATTTAATGTGTAGGCTAAGTTAAACATTTGAATCAACAAGAAACTACAGAAAACGACAGGCCTCTCATGTCAGCAAGTTTATCAACTTCTAAACTGTATAGTTACTTTAATATTCGTGGAGGATAAAGTTATGTTTGTTCTGTGTAAAACATAACTTCAAAATTAAAATCTATGAACCTGTCAAACTGGTAGTATGTATTGCTGACTGGAACAATGGCACAATTACAAACCCTCCTAAAATTAGGTAAGTCTCTAAAATGTTTAATGGAAATACAATAAAACGCTGTTTGAAATTAATCATTCTAGTGTTAATGTATATATTTGCAATGACAATAAAATTAAGATACCGGTATATATTTTAGAATCTATATTTTAGTGGTGTTCTGTTCAAGTCTAACAATCCAGGATATCAGAATTTCATTTCATGAAAGACACTGAATATTTCTAAAATGTTTAGTATTTCCAATAACATTATGTATCATTGATGGGCAGGTTGGTATTTGTGTGGACACTGGGATTGTGCAAGTTCTTTTTAATTAGCTGGGGTAAACTGGCTAAGAGTAAAACCTTGTGTTGGAATTTCATTAGTTTACCATATGGCTTTACTTGTGGTGGCCACTTTAATTATGATTAATTTCATAAGGTATATATATAAAATATTGAATAAAATTGTTGAAAGCAGTTTTACTTTCTATGTCATATTCTTAACCCAAGGATCATTTTATAATATGGCAAAATTTATGCCATAAAAAGTTCTAAGATCCAACTTAAGTGTGATGTTTTCACAATTGTTGATGTCACAGAAGCACATCTTTGTCTACAAAACTACTAAAATGACAAGCATCGTTTCCCCTTTGTCCTTTAACAAAAGTACCAAGTTTTATAAACCTAAATTACATAATTTTTTGGGATGTTTGTATTGCAGTAAACAGATTCAAAGAGGGATGGATGAAGAGATAGACAGACAACCCTCTGGGAACTAATAAATGCCTTGTAATGTTTGCTGTAGACATATTTAATTTTACACACATGTATGTTATGGCTGTATTTTATTGACATGAAAAGGCAGGATCTCACATTATTCACAATAAAAGTTTGCACCTCCCCGTTAGGTCAGACAAATATGAAATATGCATTAACAAACTAAAATACATTATTATTAACTAGTTCATATATATACGAGTTTTTTGCATGAATGGCCAGTGTAGATCCATCTGTGCCATCTGATCTGGATCTACACTGGTTACTTCTTGGTCAGAAATATCCTAACGACTCTAAAAGCAAACCTTGTAGATCCTGATCAAATGGCATAAATGTGCCCGCTGATCTGGATCTACCATGCAAGCACATGGGATATAAGCATATCTCCTGGAGTAAAAGGTTAAAGGAAAGCACACACACATAAAGCGGGAAATTATTATTCTTATAGTCATGATAAAATCAAAGTTACAAAGTTTTGAAATCTGAAATCATCTTATTTATAATATATTGCACTTTCTATTAATTCATGTTGATCTTACATATTACACATTTAAAATTATTTTATCTATACATAAGCTGTCATGTTTTCCTAAACAATGCTGTATTTCTGCCGATATTCAGTAATTGTCAATGGATAAAATACATCCGGAGGTAGACTTTCATGAACCGTAACTCCTGTACTGCCTACTTCAGTCTCAAAACAAGTAAATCCTTCAGCTTCCAAGTCTTTGATAACACTAGCTGACACCTCATGTCCTGTGTCCGGCCGCAGTAAGGTAAAAGCACATCCCCCACCTCCAGCTCCTGTCAGTTTTGAGTGTAGTCTATATTTAGAAGTCAGCTGACATATTTTATCTAAAGTCAAATGACTAACTCCCATTGCTTGAAGAAGATGCTGGTTGATGTCAATCAGTTCCTGAAGAGTAAAAAAGAAATATTTCAAGTAATTTAATGACCATGTATACTGTGGTAAAATATTCTCAAAACTGTTTCAAACAAGCAAATTCGTTGAATTTATATCCCCAGCTGTTTAATGGTTATTACTAACACAACAGCTGAAGACATAGGGCTTTATTTAGATATTTATCATGGCAAAAACAGTGTAAAAAAACTTCAGATGGTGAAAAGGGTTGGTCAGCTCACCAGAATATAAGAATGAGACATAAAGTCTTTAAGTTGTTGAAATCAAGAATGCAGTAGTAAAAAAATAGCGCAGTGTTTAATTGAAATCCATGCAGAAGTTGCAGGGAAATAGCACAGAAACGAATAATACTCTATATGCATAGTGCATAACTTATCAAAGGGCCATAACTCTGTGTTAAATGGTCAGACCAGAACAAGACAAGAACATGGGCATCTTCTCTTGGTATTGATGGTTTCCATAAAGTTTCATTGAAATCCACCCAGTTGTTGCAGAGAAATAGCAAGGAAACGAATACTGCTCTACATGCATAATGCATATCTTATCAAAAGGCAATAACTCTGTGTTAAAGGGTCTGACTGGAACAGGATGCCAATATGTGCATCTCCTGATGGTATTTAAGGTTTCCAAAAACATTCATTGAAATCCATCCAGTAGTTGCAGAGAAATAGCGCAGAAACAAATACTGCTCTTTATGCATAATGCATATTTACTCTGTGTTAAATGGTCTGACCAGAACAAGACGACGATATGCACATCTCCTCTTGGTATTGATGGTTCCCAGACAGTTTCATTGAAATCCATCAAGTAGTTGCAGAGAAATAGCGCGGAAATGAAATTCGGACAGACGGACAGCATGACGGACGGACGGCGTGATGGACAGACGGACAACGCCAAAACAATATCCCCCTCCCGATTTCATCGGCGGGGGATAAAAACAAAAAAAACTGAGATCTGACCTGGCCTATTTTCAAAATCTAGAAACTAAAAGTGAAGCATAACTCTGTCAAATGTGATCTTGACCTACAGATATAGGTTACCTATAAATTATGACCTTTTTGTCATAAGCAATAAAATGTGAAATTCTGATGAAGAAAAATTAGGAAATGGCAAAGTTATAGCCAATGTTGAGTTTCTGTGTCAGAATGACAGACACCCTGACAAAGGGATCCGTATGTACCGCCTTTGAAAGGACAACACAATACTAGGCCAATTTATCTAAGAAATTTGAATACAGTGCTGGCTCAACTATACAATACAAAACATGCATGTATAATGAAATATAGCAAAAAGGTTAGTACTTCATAACAACTAGGTAAGTATGATTTCATCAAAGGAAATTTGTTTCATGATATTACATCCACAAAAGTTAGTAGTACCTCCAATGCTTGAAAATCATTCTCTGTCACCATCCTTGATTCAAACAACATCTGACACTTGTCTACAATTGCTTTGGTAGCATCCATTATTGGCATCATTATTTCTGGTAGCTAAAAATATATGATTTTTAGTCAGGTTTGCTCAACAACAATATAAAAATCTCTCTAAATTCAAGGGGCCTCGATACCTATAGTCATATATGGACAGGTAACTCCAGTAAAGAAAATTCTCACAAACTGAAATTTTGGGAGTTTTCAGAAAATATTTTTTAAAAATAATTTTAAATAATTTATGTCTAGATTTTATTAAAGTGAGTACATGTAGTAAGGACTCTGCTTTCAAATGATATTTCTCATTACAGCTTTGTTTGGAAATGGTTCACCCCAGGGTCTGAAAAACATCGGAAGATGTCAATGCCAGGATATTTCTGACCAAATTAAGTGAAAATATTTCATTTAGATTCAGAGGAGATGTTGAACACAAATTGTGACAGTCGACTGGTCACAATGGCTCACTTTGAGTATTTAGCTAATGTAAGCAAGCAAACAAAAAGAACAAACATGGAATTTACTGTGAGAAGTATTATTAATGTACCTTGGTATATCTATCTTTCACACCAGCTACCAAAACTTTGGTACTTCTAGCAACCTTGGTATTTGTCAGTAAAATTCTCAACTTTGGAATCCTGAAAAACACAAACAAAATGCATTCTTTCACAAGAGGGCCAATTGGCCCTAAATCGCTCACCTGATTCTTAGATAAATGAAATGAAAGGTAGAACAGAACAAATTGAAGTACAGTACAGTACATTATTGAACAGAACAGTACTGTACAGTTCAAGCATTCCAAATATGGGACTTGAATATAAGTGTGTAAATAATCTGAATAGGAACCATTAATATTGCAACACCATATCAGAAATAAATGCAAACCCAATTGTTTAATTTGAATCCAAATATTGTTTCTGTTTTGTTTACCATATGTTCAACACCTACTTCCACCCCACCCCATACCTAAATTTCTTTTCTTAGCAACAGTAACCTTAATCTTGATCACAGACGACTTGGTTACAATCCTGTGAAGCATCTTGATATTAGCTATCCACGCACTAAGTTTTGTGTAAATAGGTAAAAAAGCAAACTCAAGTTATAACGTGGAAACTGAATTTCAATTTTTTAGAAAAAATGACCTTGTTCACAGACATCTAGGAACAAATCCAAAGTTTTGTCTTAATAAAAGCTACCCACATACCAAGTTTGGTGTCATTAGGTCACAGCTTACTCAAGTAATTGCATGGAACCTGAATTTCTTATTTTACCAACAGTGAGTCATTTGAACCTATGGTGAAATATGCATACGGTGACAAAGTTTGGCTCCGGACAAGGAATCCGGAAGCTGCGGAAGCTGCCAACACTGCCGCCGACAAAGTAATGCCTATATGTCGCCTAGTCAGGCGGCACAAAAAGCCTGTGGAAACAAAACCAGATGTTACAAAATATTGCCAGAAAAATATTTAATTACATATTCCTTTGAACAAATGATACACTTAACTGTCATGCATAAATATTTGTCTTAATATGACAGAAATATGGTCACCTTTTTTCCTGTGCCATGTCCCACACAAAATAAAAAACAATTTATATTAAAATTTGAGATCTTAGCATTTCATGCATTCATAAAAGGGATTTACGTTAGTGGAAACATAATTTGAAGATGGGGGTACAATTGGAAAAATGTCTACCAATTTGTTTGACAAATAATACCGGTATGACATATTGTCAAATAAGACTTACATTTTTAATTTAGTTATTTCTCCTGACTGAAATTTAATTGCTCCACCTAAAATGACGAAAAATAAAGATTTACCGAAAAAAAACTTGACAAAATGAACTAATGAATGAGCAGATTTTTAAATAAGTTTTATAAGAATATTGTAAAATCATCCCAAACTAGTCTAATATGTATCAACTATATGTATAAAACTTCTCTCACATTATTAACTGGAATCACAGAAGTTAATGTGAAAATATTAGTGGAAAACTAAAGACAATATGCAGCACAAACTCGATGATAGCACATTGATAATCAGTAAAATATTGTGGTTTTTCTTTACCCATTTGATATGTAACAGTATGGTGGTGCATGTATCTTTGAATTAACAGAACACTTAAATGTAAGGATGTTTTGCTGTTTCTGCCCGTCGCATAAGTCCATATAGTAATTTCATACCAAAGGTAGCTACAGAGTTGTCTATTCCTGATGGGTTTCCATGTATAATTCTCTCCCCTTGAAATGCCCACTTGTTGATTAACTCTAAGTCTTCTTCCTTCCATTTCTGCACTTGGTCAATCTGAACTGGAGCTTTAAAAGAAATATCATTTTAAAACAATCTGATTAACAATAGTTTTAAGGAAATTAAAATCAAGGTTTTCCAAAGAAAACCTGGTTAAAAAGGCACATTTTAACACTTAACACCATATAATATTCAGGCATTCTAATAGCTGCTGAATCTGAAAAGTCATTTTTATCATTTTTTAGAAGAATCAACCAATTAATAGTCAAAATACCCATTAAGAAAAAATAAACCTTCAGCTCAAATCGTGGCTTTCTGAAAAATTTCAAGAGTCAAAAGGTCATCACATGAGTCAAAAGGTCATCACATGAGTCAAAAGGTCATCACATGAGTCAAAAGGTCATCACATGAGTCAAAAGGTCATCACATGAGTCAAAAGGTCATCACATGAGTCAAAAGGCACTCCTGTATATGGATTGTATGGCATGTGCATCGATGCCACATGATATGTAACACTGGTGGCTTCTGGTGAACAGTACAGATCCTGATGAGACAGCACAAATGGGTCGGCTGATCTGAATTAACTCTGTGCACCCATGGGATAACAGACATATCACTTTTAGTAAAGGTTTAATTTCAAGTAGAGGTTGAATTACTAATGATAGTTTAGAACTGCCTGACCAATATAATTATAGTGTTAAAAGTTACAGTCTAACAGTATTTGACTGAGTTTCTCTCCCTGGCAGTCAACAAAATCTGTTACAAACTAGAATGCGTCCTCAGACACTGATGCTCCCACTGCTACAACAACATTTGTAACAAAGGGCCATAACTCTGGTAAATATGGTCGCAGGAAAAAAGCTTTTCTTTTCAATCATCTACACATCCTGCTTTATCATCATTGCAAGTTTGAAAAAAAAAATCCACCTGAAAGTAAATGAGGAGTTGATGCCACAAGATTTGGGGTACAAACATACAGATGTGTGCAATTCAATATGCTTTGTGGGGGCATAAACATAGTTTATACGAGATTTTAACTTTTACTCCAAGGATAAAGTTCATATTACATGTGCAACCAGTGAGAATATCTATTCAGACTGATTGGTCTATCTAACTGTTTGCCTTTAGAATACATTTCATTATATTATTTCTAATCAAAAAGTGAACATTGTAAATCCTGATCAGACTGCACAAATGTCTAGTTTAGCTAGTTTGATTTATATAAATAGCTGGCACATACGCATTTTGTACATAAATAATGAAAAATTCCAGGATAGTTGAAAATATTGGTAAACCAAGGTGGTACAAAAAAAAAATGTCAGTTACTGTAATTTAATAATATGCCTAAAACTATAATGAATTCTCCACTTAACCTAACCTATTACTAATGGGCTTATGGATTTGCAGATTTTAGTCCATTTGTTAGGTATACAGAGTTTGCCATCACAACTAAAAAATTCCCTTTTGTTTCTCTTGTGAAATGTCTATGTACAAAGGGGCCCTAAGACAGTATGATATTACACCTGAATACATTTACCCTTGATAAGATGTTGCTGTAAGAGAACCTCGATAAAGATTCTAACCAAGTCCTTGTTGTGTGCAAGGGGATCATGCCTTTAAATCATAATTACCTGATATAAGTTGTTGTTGTAGCAACAAAGCCGTGACGAGACATACGGAGAAACTGGCAGATGATCCAAGCCCAGCACCTATAGGAAGCTTCGAGGTCAAGATAACCTTCAGGGAGGGAAGTTTTCTGAAATATAATACATATGTTTCATTGATTCAGAGCCTTATATGCCATATTGTCAACAAATTCTTTCAAACATTTTCTTAAAAGTGGGTGTCAGACTATTCTCCCCCTTGACAGTTCCTCCTCGACTGTTCTCCCCGTATTTCGGGGGAGAACAGTCTGCATATAGAAAAAGTATAATAATGATTATTTAAAGGAAGAACTCGAAGGTCTGCATATATAAAAAGTGTAATAATGATATTTTAAAAGAAGAACTTATTTAGAAGAAAATAAAAAGAATAATTCTTATAATTTCAATGAAATTTCTTTTGTTTCTTTTATTTTAATTTTAACCAAAAAATAATTTCTTTGATGTATTGCCTTAAAGAAAGTAGTTTTGTTTGATTTCTTACTCAAAGATAATAATAATTGTTTGGTTTCTTTAATCCAGCATACAAAAGTGTTATATTTGTTCTTTTTAATAAGGGTTAAGCAATCATTTAACTAAGTGATAATAATTAAAACATATTAATAGATTATTTTTTCACATTTTTATTTAGATCCAAAAACGATGTACAGTTTACCAATGTGGATTGTTCAGTTCTATGACTGATTGCAAAACTTAACTCTTTCCTCCATTTATACGCATTTTTATTCATGTGCGACCAGTGTAGATCCAGATCAGCTAGCACATCTGTGCCGTCTGATTAGGATCTGCACTGGTCGCATTTTGATCAGAAATAACCTAATGAATCAAAAGCGAACAGTTTAGATCCTGATCAGACGGCACGAATGTGCCGGCTGATCTGGATGTAAACTGTTCGCCTTCACAATAAGGATGTGTCTATGGAGGAAAGGGTTAACAGATTTGCCTCTTCCCATGGAACAGTGACATTATCTTCAAACCAGGTTATTCTTGTTAATTTCAATGGTAGTGACAGCTAAAATCATGAAATGTTACAGACATTTGATTTATTACAAAGTTAACTGTTTTAGTACTATCAACTGATACCAATAATGCGGAATAATTTTGAAATCAGTGCCCAAGGTTATAATACTGAGCATGGAAACCAGTCTCAAATCTCAAGCATCTGATTGGCTGAAATAACCTCCAGTCCAGTAGTTGATCTGATAAAACTCAAAGCAGTTGAGTGTTATACCTGTGTTTGGGACATATAGCTGTATAAAGATAGAGGAATGCTGTTGTAGCTTGCACAATGGGTGAACTGTCTTTGATGTCCGTGTCAATCAGTGAAGAGATGCTTGTCAGTACATTGTCAGCAAGTGCCTCTTGCTTTGATATGTCAGCTGTAAGAAAATTTCAGGTCTTTTTTTATATACATACAGATAGGTTGCATTACATACATTATTGCAAAACTATACACATGTCAACTTTATTCTTTGTGGATTTAGTCAGTTAAGGGCACATAACTGTGGAATATCCTTTTATGAAATGAGCGCAGCATCGGAGTAAAATAAGTGAGACTAGCATGATGTTTCGCAAACCTTGTTTTTCAATTATTTGCAATCCATTTATTGCTTTTCAACATATTTGTACAAGTTTATCATCCCTTTATATATACATCTTTATTGCATGGGCAAACAGTGTAGATCCAGATCAGCTGGCACATCTGAGCATACTGTTTGCTTTTAGATTCATTAGTTTATTTCAGACCAAGATGTGACCAGTGCAGATCAAGATCAGATGACAAAGATGTGCCAGCTTTTTTTGATCTTCACTTGTTACACACGTTAAAATGCATATATGAAGTAAAGAGTTAACTGAGATGCAGCAAAACACATCAACCTACTAATCTATTAACACCTTTAATTACCACAGTTGATGTCTGCTATGTTCTGCAGCTCTGTTACAGTCCAGCATTTTTCCAGGCCTATAGCTGGCAACACAATATTCACTTTGTCATCTTCTGTGCTCATAAGGTGAACATAACTTCTTAAGTCTAGGCTGGCAGCAATTGCTGGCTGTAACATAAATAATATACTGCTAGAGTATGTGTAAGGTTAAGTATGGAAGTAAGGTCACCTCAAGATATCATGGACTTCACCATTACTTCCTGCAACATTTAACTGTCTGGCTTCTAGTTTAAAAGATATTTATCAGATTATAATTATCTTTCATATGTGAGAGGTTCCAAGGCTTTACTATTACAGGGTGAAGAATCAGAACAGTGCCTTGTTGTGTGAATTGCGTTTCGTGTTGCCTTGTTGTCCTTTACAACGGAACCTCGACGTTACTATCTCACGATGTGATTAACTTCCGGACAAAAAAACTCCAATTTGCACAATGTCAGTAGAAAAATTCTCAATGTCACGGAACTTCAACGATGTTAATTGTTGCTGCACATGTCATTTCAGGTCAATAAATTTCGTGGTAGTCTTGTAAAATAGAAATAAGATAGTCACTTCTTCACAAAATGCATTGGGTCTTGCCGAAATAGTCGATTTTCACTGTTAATATTATAGCTTTTATGACTTGGAGAAGTTAGAATATAATTTAAGTCAGTACTCTGTCTGCAAGTAAGTGAAAATTAGTGGTTGGTGCATTAATCACTGATTTATTCATTCAGAAAGATCAACGTTTGTTTTTTCTCAGAAACGGCGCCTGTTGATGCAGAGGCTGTTTCACTGATTTTCAGACAACGGTGGCCTATGTGCCTAAAATACAAAGGCACCTTTTTTCTTCGATATTGTTACCTGGTTTGGTAACGCCAAAAATAATCATTCTAATTTTCAAATATTTAAATGGAAGAATAAGTTCAGGGGCAAATTCAGTTTTAGTTTGCTTCTTAAGTTTTAGTTTTTTTACCGATGACAGTGCAATGACAAAAGGTGTAATACCAATATTAATTAAAATTGAGTTTAATTGTGGATGGCACGAAATATCCAAATCTACCCAAATCCACCCAAAACTACCCAAATCTTAGTTTGTTTCAGATAAATCTTGACAAATTCTATATATTTTAGCTATCTTTTGTGAATAAACTGAATAAAACAATCAAACTTTATATTAGAAGAATTTATATTTATTGAAATATTGATCCATTTACAATCTTAAAGTACAGTTATATTCCCCACCATATTGCTTATATGTTACTTATTAGTACCTTCAATAATCATAAAGTTTATTAATCAACATTTAAAAATTATCGTAGTCATCATCATCATCATCATCAACAACAGCAGCAGCATAATCATCAGTGTATGACTTATTGTATTTTATTTTTGGTGAAACATACTGTTGCTGGTAACAGGGAAGATTTGGGTAGATAAAATAAGTACTTTGATGATTAAAACTTATATGAAGTTAACAGTGTACTTGCTTTTTTGTTCAATTTGACCTATTCAATTATGAAATATGTAGATTTGAGTAATATTTACCAACAGCAACTATAAAATTGGTAGATTTGGGTAGATTTGTGTATTTGGGTAGATTTGGGTATTTCGTGCTGCCGCTTGGCGTTCCTTAAAAATAGAAGCCGATTGTCAGACACACGAGCTGGAAGAGATAAAAACTATTTCGAAGATTAAGAAAACACTACACCTTTCCATACACAACTGCATGTTCTCCGTGCAAAATCACCTTTCCAGGTGCTGAAACAATTACTTCCATCGGCATGAGTTTTGTGGTTTCCGCTTTCACATTGCAAGGGAACTCTTCTAAAAGGAGGTAGCTGTCAAAAATAAAAATGAGAAGTTTTGCTGCAGTTTTTATTAAATTGACACGACTCCAGGGTCTGGCAAGCGATGTCAACAGGTTAAAAATGTGAGTTATGTCCAAGAGCATTATGCTTAATATGTTAAGGTCTGCCATTATCGATTATTATCAATTTATTATCAGTTACAATACCACAATGTCATCCAATCAGCCAATGTATTATGTAGACTCCTGTAATCATTTCAGTGGAACCTGCATTAGCAGCCACCTGCATTCAGCAACCGCCTGTAATAAACAGCCAGTTTGAATGTGTCATAAACTGACATATTATTTTCATTTTTACCTGTGTTGGACAGCCACATGTGTAAAGCAGCTACTTTTTGTCACTCCCACGGGTGGCAGCTTAATACAGGTTAGACAGTAATTTGTAGTTATTCCAGTTTACCAAGTGATCCTATTTTTGAACCAATCAAATCATTTAATCAGTTAAATAATTGAAACATAAGAATAAAGATGTTGTCACTCACAGTTTACAATCAGGCTTTCGTGAAATAGGGCAGTCACTGTGACAGGCTAGAGGTCTAGCCAGTCCTGCGAGGGAAGTCTAGAGGTATGGTAATCAATACTTATTAGAATATAGATCTTTAATAATCCGGAAAATTAAATTAGAATATTGTTGTTTTCTCATATGTTTCCAGGAAAACATTGAGATACTGTTTCTTGTTGGTATTCATTCCTGTGAAGTCTCCGACTTTACAGGCCTGCCAAATCTCCGGATTTTGTCCGGAATCTCAGGATTTTAAGTTACTTCTCCGGATCTCCGGATTTATAGTCAAAATCTCCGGATTTCTATGAAATTGCAAAAAATATAGATTAATTAAACCTTATTTAAAAGTTGTACAATAAATGTAAGTTATTCTACTGCAGTCGCACATTTCCTGTTTATTACTAGATAACGAGATAACGAGGTCGTGGTCAGTTACATGCAGTTTCAATGCCTCTGGCACAACTATACAATAACCGCGTGTCATAAACTAAACAAGGGCCTCGATGTTTCACCTGCCTTTATCTTTTTCACTGCATGTTCATTCTAATATTGTCAAAAACAGGTCTTAACAGTTAAAAAATGAATGGTAAAAAAAGACAAAAGTCATTTTAAAACATGTTCTTCAACCATTTCTAAAAAAATCGGCAAAAATCATTTATAAAATTTTAGAAGAATATAATTACAAAAAAAACTATCAGAAAATCATCATCATCATCATTATCAACATTTTTTTCAGTCACAGTCATAGTGAACAGCAGAAACAAAACATTAAAACAACAACAACAATAACATCATCATCATAATCATCGTCGTCATCATCATAGACATATTCAGACAAAATCTCCGGATTTTTAATGAAGAAGTTTTGGCAGGCCTGACTTTAGTTGTAGTCTACACCTTTTGACTTCATTTTCTTTGGTTAAAAAGAGTTTTTGCATAAAAATAAACATCTCCACCCTGTTTTGATCCGAATTTCCATCTTCATCTATACAATAAATCTCCTATCTCGACATCATATGGGATTGCTCCTCACAACTAGACATTAACTTGCAAATCGGTTTGACTTTTTTTGACAAGTAATGATGAAAGGGCGCCTTTCTCCTCATCCACTTTTTCCAAGAGAATAAGGAAAATATTGATAGGAGCACAACTTTGAAAGTAGGGTGTGAATTTCTAGTAAATAGCCAGATAATCTCCCAGCTTCCCATCACACAATAACAGATTATGGATAGTCATCTATATTTCACTGATTTTAATGTGCGAAAAATGCTAGAAAACATTTTCTAACAAGACATACATATGGGTTAAGAATCCGAATTTGCAGTGTGAACTTTTAAAATCATGCACAGTGTGTGTACCAGAATGCAGCTGGTCAGACTTAAAACTGGAATCCAAGATCTGCATAAACAATATCAATATTTGTCACCATTTAAACATGTTCTTTTTTTTTCAGAGCATCACGGTGCATGTGTGAGGAACACAAGAGGTTCATGAAGATTTACACCAGAACTGGTGATAAAGGTTGTTTTCAACTAATTCAAACTTTAGTATATTAAAATTTAATAGTTCTTAAACATTCATATTTATATAAATTTTGGATGGTTGGAAATTTTATAAATAGCATAGTAGTTAAAAGTATATTCTGAATGAAACTGAAAGAATTATTCTGAACTATATGTGAACCAGCTCAATGATACATAAATTGACAATTTCCAATCTTTTGAATATAAACTTCTTATTAAATCTGGGTGTTACAAGATAACATACAAATACATAAACTTAGAGCTGCATTTTCCGTTTCTGACTATTCTCACTGTGGGGAATCACATGGTTTTGTTTTTAAATGTTACACGGATATTGGCGGACAAAAATTGCTGGTAAGTAAATATTTTTTAGTTTTTATATAATGGTCGACATCGGTTTATATTTTTTAAGATATAGCCTATCAAATGCTGAATTGAAATTTCTTTTCCATTGATTTTTGTATGCCATTATCCGTGCAACATAAAAAAAACAAAACCATGTGATTCCCCACAGTGATTCTGTAAAATTAGCTCTTACACATGGAGCATCAGTTCTATTTTTTTGCTTTAGGAACCTCAGCAACTTTCACTGGAGAGAGGAGAAGGAAAGATGACATTGTCTTTGAGGCTCTCGGCAGTACTGATGAACTTACCTCAGCTATTAGGTTAGTCAAAAGGTCAACAGGATAACAATGTTACAAACTGATTTTTATACTAAACCGGATGTGAGTAGTGATACATTGGGATACTATTTCTGTTTTCACACATTCATTTCTGGTATTTTACAATAAGATTTTGACAAAAGATACTCATTTATAAGCAAGTAGATATTGATTGAAATCATGCCATTTCTGAGAAGTTATAAAGTAACAAGCATTGTAATTGCATTTGCTGGAATGGGGCAATACACTCCTTTTGATTTTGACTAGAGCACCATATTTACCAACTTAAAAAAATATATCTTGTTATAAAATAACAAAATCTTTCTTGATTTACATTACATAAGTATCCATTTGTTTGCTTTAAGTTCAATAATGCACTAAAAGGTATTTATTTTCAGCTTAGCAAAGGAGCATTGCAAAGATGCAGGTCATCCATTTGTTGACAGATTGGAAGAGGTTTGTTTGATCTTTACATCAAGCTTTTTTGTGTTGTCTTTTTGAAATGAAGGCAGTATAGTGATCACTTTGTGTGTCAGCGTAATCTTACATAATGCACTTTGTTTTATAAACAAATTCATTTTCAAATGTAGACTTAAAAAATATGTGAAAAGAAGGGTTTTAAATTATAAAAAAAAATAGTGAAACAAAAAAATAGTGTAATATTACATTTTTTTTCTCACTTTTTTCATGAGTTGAAACAATATACATTGAACTGTTTTTTTAAGTGGTTTGTAGTATGAAGTTACATTTTAGTGAACTGCTTCAACTTTTGACTGTGCTAGTTACAAGCAAAATAAAGTTTCAGTTAAAATGCAACGAAAGGGCCATAGTTTTATCATTTCTGAATCAAGATATATCATCCTTTTTGCTAAAATTATGTAGCCTTAAAGGAGTATAACTGAGAGAGTTATTGATCAAAAGTTATTGTCTTTAATGTGAATGCCTCTGATTGTGATTCAGAATATTTCTTGCTATTTCAGGTTCAGTGTGTCCTACAAGATGTTAGTTCAAATATTGCAACACCAAAATCATCAGCAAGGGAATCACACACCAGTAAGGACTTCTTTAATCATGTATACCATCTGATCAGGATCTACACTGTTTGCTGTAAATCTCATTATGTTATTTATGACCAAGATGGTACCTATGTAGATCCTGATGCCACCTGATCTGGATCTACACTTGGCTGAAGATTATAAAGCTGAGATTGGAAACCAGTCTCAAATCTCAAGTATCTGATGCTTGAGATTTGAGACTGGTTTCCATGTTCAGCTTAATAACCTTGGGCACTGGTCACATATGCAATAAAATGCATATGTAGTAAAGGGTTAAGGTCTCATTTCGGGATATTTTAATATTTAGAAAATATAGGTCTAGTTTTGTATTTGTATGTTGCTTGTCAACATTAGATGAGTGTGGTGTTTATTATACATTATATAGTATAGTATATATCAAAACCTTGCGCCGACAAAATTTGACTTTTGACAACACAGGAATACAGATAAAGAAGTGTGAAATCTGTTCAAATCTTGCACCCCTGTGCCAATGGGAAAGGTTCAAGATACACACTGGACATAGCTTTCGCGCTTGTGACGCGACTAACACACTTACGGCAAATTTCTATCCCGTATACAATGCACTTTCATGGCGAATATCTTGAATATCCTGATAAAGGAGTGTCACCGCAGTAAGTCTACACTTTGTACTTCGTTACATGATGATACAATGGCAAGGCACTGATCGCAAAGTACCCTCTCACCATTCTAGTTCTTGTTTATATCACTAGAATATGCACAAACCTTGCTGATTTTTTGGAGAATCGCCCACAGTTTTGCGAGGTAGGTGCAAAATGTTGTGATTACAAAGAAACAAATATTTTGATCAGTACAACCAGGCATATGCCCATTCCTACCAGAATAGAAATATCAGGGGAAGTTATCATTTGACAAATTATATATTTCTTGTAAAATACATGTATATGAATCTTCTGCATCATCATCTAAAGAAGTACAAAGTGTAGACTTACTGTGGTGACCCTCCTTTGTCAGGTTATCCGCCAATAAAATGCATTGTATATGCGATAGAAATTTGTCGTAGGTGTGATAGTTTGTATCAAAGCACATGACAGTGTTTATTGCTTAAAAATGAGGTACTTAAAAGTCTTTCTAAAAATGTTTTTTATTAGATTTCAGTCACAGTAGTCAAAGATGAAACATCAGTACTGGAGAAAATCATGCATGATTGCACTTTTATTTGTAGCTTTAACACAATTTAGTGAGAGTTATGTACCCACAATGGAGTCTTGGATAGATGAGTATACAGAACAGTTACCTCCCCTAAAAAACTTTATTCTACCAGTAAGTTGTATGTACAGCAATTATGTTTACTTAACAATTACCTTGGCAAAAAGTATAAATATTTTTACATAATTAATAAAATTAACTTCAGGAAAAAACCTTCTCTTGTTTGTCACCCATAAATTGGTGACCGTCCCATAGGCAAAGTTTTGTACTCTTGCATGAACAGAATTTATAGTTATCCTACTTAATAATGGTAAAGAACACAATAGCATTGAATTCACCCTTTCTTCAGTTTGGAAAAATTAAAATCATATACTATTTCAATCTTTTTTGGAAACCATTAATATACAAAACATGTAAAATCTAATGCACCTGTTTTGCAGTCCGGAGGGAAATCTGCTGCAGCTTTACATTTGGCCAGAGCAATATGTCGACGGGCAGAGAGAAGGTAATTCTATTGTTAGTACATAGTCAGGATGGCATCTGTTTGTGTTAAAGGTTAAATTTGGCCTTTGGGGAATTGCACAAAAAAGCTTAAACCTAACAAGATTTTATTCAGTTTGGTAGTTAAGAGTCAAGATTAGAAGAATCTTGTGCGAGTGTGAGGTAAGGATGGAAAAATCTGTCACCAAGAGTGAACTGTGCAAAAGGTTATAAAGCTGAGCATGGAAACCAGTCTCAAATCTCAAGCATCTGATTGGCTGAAATGGCGACCAGTCACCATTTCAGCCAATCAGATGCTTGAGATTTGAGACTGGTTTCCAATCTCGGCTTTATAACCTTCAACCCTTGTTTAGTGAATGAGGCTCATAAGAACAACAGGCACATGATAAACTTTTAATGTTTCTTCATATTTTTCACCAAACAGTAAACCAGCAAAATTCCTAATTGGTCATTGGTCATAAAACTTATCTCAAATTTTCATTTTCTGTCATTTATGTGTAAAAACAGTTTACAGCATGTTTGTGAAGCCTTGTGAATTAAGACGTTGCTGCCTGGCTGCTCATTTTTAACATATTATGAATTAATTGGCCACAAATTTTGAAATTTGGGTTACAAGAAGTCCGAGGGCTGTACAGTACTTGGGGTCAGTCATTATATCATCAGATTTTTCTAAAAGGAGCTGGCCTAACCCTAGCACATGACTACAGTTTGCTATTGTGATCAGAGGGGGACCAGATGTCCGTCATCCGTCAACTTTTTGTTTGTTAACGCGATAGAGGCCACAATTTTTAACATGGTCAGAATGTTTCTCTTGGTGGTGTGTCGATCCCTTTCGAAACTGGGTCATCTTGGATCAAAAACTAGGTCACTAGGTCAGATTAAAGCAAAAATTTTGTTAACGCAATAGAGGTCACATTTTTTATCCTATTGTCATCAAATTTGGTATGAATATTGATATTGATGATCTGTACTCAAATTATCAAAATCATGTTCTTGAACTGCCAAGGGCCCTGCCCTGGGAATTTTAATTTTTCTCTTTTAAATTCTGTTTTTAACCTTTGATTTTCTATGTACAGTTATCAACCAGTGTTTGACACAAACTTGATACCTTCTTAAAATTCAATATTTCCTGAACAATTCATTCACTGGTTGTTCAGTGATAAAATTTGAAACAAAAATTTTAGTAGCAGAGCGAAAATTTCAAGTGTCGAAATTCCAATATTTCTACCTGTCTTCAGCTATATTGTAGATTCAATCCTAAGATGTATTAGGATGCATTATCAGAGTTCATTCCTCCAGTTGCTGGTCAATGACCTACTGAACTTTGCTGCTTAGATCTGTGTTATGAAATATTAAGAACTTTTCTCTAGAAGAATTTATATGGTAAATTTTGTCATTTTCTACAGATACTGACCAAATAAACATTCTTACTTTATAGCACTTTAAAAATCAGGCTTTTCTGAATATTTTATTCACCGTTTGAAAGTAAAACAACAACTACAAATTTATAGCACATTCTCAAAATCTTCAGACTAAATTTAAGAGACCGAGAGGTCTCAGCTGTATACAGTGTACACATACTGGCAAGTTAATTGGAGGTCTGAAAACTCAAGCACTTGATTTTTTTTCTGAGACTATTATCAGTTTTCGGCAATCAGATGCTTGAGAATTGAGTATGGTCTGTAGTCTCAGTTTTATTGTCTTTGGCCCTGATCTTGACCAAACCAGTCTTTAACCCTTTCCTACATATAATACACATTTTTATGCAATGCCAACAGTGTAGATTTTGTTCAGACGGTAGGGTTATGGCGGCTGATCTGGATCTACACCGTTTGTCCACGCAATAAAGGTATATAGATGGAGGAAAGGGTTAAGAATTTTTGTATGAAAAGGTATATTCTATTACCGTAATTTCAACCAAATTACATGTACTGCCCTGAAAGAAAACTGATTTTTTGCATTAATGTAATGGGTTGACGACTAGGGGCTTCTTGAATTGAACACAAGTGTGACCGTATGAAATGCCATAATACCCCTGCAAATGAAGTAGAATCGTCATCTCATGAAATGTGAAAACAAATCTAAGGCCTGTTATTTAAATTCTTGCAAAGTGTATTTGTTAATTTCTTGAATATTTTTCTACCTTTCATTTCATGAATCCAAGAATCTGGTGAGCGACAGGGCCATTTGGCCCTCTTGTTTTAAAGTATAGTATTCAAAATCTTTCTGTTCTGGTTGGACATAGATAGGTTTTACTAGTTTCTGAATCTTACATTAACATTTGTTTTGAATCCAGTCCACACGTATGTGGATTATGAATCGATGATTTTCCTTTATGTTTCAGAGTGACAACAGTTGTGAGAGCCAGAGAAATGGATGCTGAACCTCTCAAATACCTTAACAGGTGATTAAGCATTCTTAACTCCGCTGTTTTTAACTTGCATTTTCTAACTCAGCCACAATTAATCTTTGTGCTCTATGGCGGCTGTAAAAAGTCTCCCCTTACATTAAATCAGTGCTGTTATCAGTTACATCCTTGGAGGGTCATTGAGTACAACACTTTGGTACGTTAATAGTATTTATAAAATTACTTTGTGCTAATATTTGGCCAGTTTTAACATGGGTTGTTTCAATAACCCAGCCAATATAATTTGGATATTGTTAAATCATCACAAAGATAAATAAAAGAAAGTGTCACAAAAGGCTTATGACAATTCTATTTTTTGTTTATAACACTGAACAAAACCACTATCAACATATTGTAGTCGAAATTACTGTTCTTAATGAATGACACAATATAAAAAATTACTATTCTTAATGGATGCACCCAATAAAATCCATTAAGCCAACATTGTGTCTTACAGATTGAGTGACCTGTTGTTCACAATGGCTCGTTATGCAGCTCATCTAGAGGGACAGGAAGAGAAGATATACAGAAAAATTCCTCCCAAGACGTAGCTGTCTCTGTCAAATACTGCTAGATGAGATTTGTTGCTTTATTAAACTGTTGCTTTAGCTGCTTTATGAAGTTGTTAGAATAAAATAATTTGTGAAACATTTGAATTATGTTATTATTTTTTTACAATACCTTGACCACAATTCTTTTATGTAAAAGATGTTTTGTAATTTCTGAGTGATAATGAAATTACCGTTATCAAAACTGTTCATTGATTAAAGACCTTTATTTTACATGTATTTTTAAGTTTTATACAGCTATTTGAAAAGTGGTTTTGTTATGTCATGTACAGGTTGTCCATCTGTCCATCTAAACTTCTTTGGTTTCTTATCAAATTTCAAAAACAGAAGAACAGTTTAACCTACACTTGCCAAACTCGAAAGTGAGATTAGTATAGTTGTGTGGGTGAAAGTCAATGGTCAAGATCAAAGTTACCTTAAACAGAAAATTGGTTTCTGATGAGAAACTGAAGGTGAATTTTAGACACTAAACTTGGTATATAAATTACTTGCAGTCTGTAGATGACCCCTATTGATTTTGAAGTCAATATCACAGTGATTTTTAGACAAAAAACAGGTTTCTGTTCAATAACCCCCAACGGTTTGACCTACAGTCACCACACTTGGTATAGATTGTTTTTGTTTAAATAAATGTTTCTTGTTGATTTGGAAGTCAACTAGAGATGTGTCCATAGGACACGGATGCCCCTACTCTAAGTTGTCATTGTCAAAAAAGCCAATATTGTTATCACAGTACACTTTACAGATAATCCAATCACAGTTACCTAACATTAACATACTACTACGGATACACGGCAACAAAACTTATAAAATTTAATGACTTCACCAAATATAGTTTAGGAGTTACATGCATCACAATATTATATTTGAACAGTAATGAAATACATAAGGGGTCATAACTTTAGTTCAAATGGACCTGGCCAGAAACAAAACCCCAAGTGCACAACTACACTTGATGGTTAACATACCTGTAAAGTTTCATGAGTGTAGCTCTCATTTTATTTGAGTTACATGTGACACAAGCTTACATGCTGAACACATAATGAAAATCATAAGGGGCTATAACTCTGGCTTTAATGTGAATGGCCTAAAAAAACCAGGTGCACAACTACACATGATGGTCAACATGCCTGTATAGGTTCATGACTGTGACTCCATATACTTTTGGACTTACATGCAACACAAGATTACATGCTTAATACATTGTATTGAAATGCATAAGGGGCTATAACTCTGGTCTTAATGGGCATGGCCAGAAACCAAACCCCAGGGGCACAACTACACATGATGGTCAACATACCTATAAAGTTTCATGATTGTGGCTCTCATACTTTTTGAGTTACATGCGACATAAGATTACATGGTAAATGTATACTACTGAAATACATGAGGGGCCATAACTGTGGTTTCAATGGGTGTGGCAGGAAACAAAACACTAGGTGCACAACTACACATGATGGTTAACATGCCTGTAAAGTTTCATGAATGTGACTCATGTACTTTTGGACTTACATGCGACACAAGATTACATGCTGAATGCATTATATTGAAATGCATAAGGGGCTATAACTCTGGTTTAATGAGCATGGCCAGAAACTAAACCCCAGCTGCACAACTACACAATGATGGTCAACATATCTGTAAAGTTTCATGATTGTGGCTGTTATACTTTTTGAGTTACTTGCGACACAAGTTTCGGATGAACGGACAGACTGAAGGATGGACAAGGGAAAACCTACATGTCCCCCCTCTTTCAGAGTGGGTGCATAAAAATGAAGGTCATAGAAACCTTTCCTTAAAAACTGATTTTCAGAGAATAACTAAGAACAGTGTAACTTTCTGTCACTAAACCTGGTATATACTTATAGATTGCTTTAGGTCAGTAGATGGCTCGGATCAGTCTGGCTCGGATTGATCTTGAGGTTGAAGATACACA
The DNA here is from genome assembly GCA_038501625.1 of Corbicula japonica. Classification (NCBI taxonomy): domain Eukaryota; kingdom Metazoa; phylum Mollusca; class Bivalvia; order Venerida; family Cyrenidae; genus Corbicula; species Corbicula japonica. Next base: position 1,983,797 of record JAZAYU010000013.1, read on the forward strand.
GTATCATTATAAGAATTACTGTTGGATCTGTGGTCGTCAGAGGGATAAAGGTTTTACTGCCAGTTGTTTGCCCAGAGTTTGAAAAAAACATACACAGCTGTATATGTCCTACTTGGGGGCAGTCAAATTATATTATTGTTTGCCATAAATGTGGTACAATGTTTTAGTTAAGAAATACTCAATAGGAAATTTTTGTATAAGAAGAAACAACAGTAAATAGATTATTAAATAACCTTAGTATAGTCAACTTAGCAATACTACAAGATAATTCCAACTAAAACTAAACATGTTGTGTTTTTTTTTATACAAAACTGTTTAAAATCACAATACTTTGAGCACTTGAGCACCATGAACATCTCAAGCCATATTGCATTTCCTAATTGGATCCCCTTCCATTTGCAAGGTTCTAGAGTTTTACTTTATTTCAAATTACTATAGCAAGTTTGTCAGTTACTCATATTCAAGGATAAAATTCCAGTATTTCTGGCCACCAGTATTTTCAAGTTTAATAGTATCTGTCCAAGCAATGACAGCATTCATGATGCTATCTGTGACCACCACGTGTAATATATGTATACAGTTGATGATCATTTTTAAGAACTCCATACACAAAAGAGAGGATATGACTTCTGAGGATAAGATTCAGTAGCAATATTATCACAATTGGCAGCCTACAGGGTTGAACCCTTTACTCCATATATAGGTTTTATCGCATGTGTAGCCAGTGAAGATCATGATCAGCCGGCACATCGGTGCCATCTGATCTCTATCTACATTGGTTGCATCTTGGTCAAAAATAACCAAATGAAGTTAAAAGCAAACAGTGCAGATCCTGATCAGATGGCAGATGTGCCAGTTGGTCATGATCTTTTATGTACACTCACACAATAAAGTCGTAGTTATGGAGTAAAGGAATTTCAGCAAACTTCCTTAGCTATATTTAAAGGCATGGTCACACCGCCCGAACGTTGCTGGAGCGTTCCTTGAACGGTAGGGTGGTGGACCAAACGCTCGTCACGCTCACAAAATGGAAAAAAATCGAAAACACGGGCGTTGGTTTAGCGGTAACACGTTTGGTATAGCGGCGTTCTGCGCATGCATGCGGCAGGGGTTTAAAGTTTGTTTAGCAGCATACCACTTGTGACTACGGAGCTGAATGGATCGTCTTGAAACAAGCTCTGATAGATTTTTGATACTTTTGATACAAGTTAATAGTTGAAGCATCATGCCACTTGGACACAAGAATAGAAAGGCTGGAGAAGGAAAGGCAGCAGCCTCCAAGAAGATCCTTACTGAGCAGGCAGCTGAAGCAATGGAGTCAGGTAAATATGTGTCCAATTGGTTGTCAAGAAATATTTAAGAACTGTAAAAATACTTTTATGTATTTTACTTCAACCTTTTTCATTTCTTATACCATTGTTATATTTTTCAGCATCCATGTTAATACAGTTCTACTCTGTAACTTTAAGCAAATTACTCAATGGCAGCTCAATTCCAAATGAGCTCCTGGTCCATTTCTCCTTGTATTTATAGCCAAATTCTGGTCCCGTTCCCACACCTCTATACCAACACCAAACCAAAGTTTATCGCCGCTGTGACTTGCTGCTTCATCGCCCGACACCGTTCCATCATGTCCTCTCATAAAACCCTTATAATCGCTCCACCAACATTTTTGCAATGTTTATTCGCTGCCCGGGCAACGCTGGTGAAGCAGCGGTGGTGCAGCATTCAAGAAATCGGCGTAGGCCTAGCGGACGCAAGCGTCCACAAACTTGCATCTAGCGGTGCCAAACTTTGATTTGGCATTGGTGGAGAAGGGGTGAACTTTGCCAGGGTGGAAGATTTTCCCCTTCTTGCCGCTCGCAATATTTTGTGCAGCTCAAAACTTTTGGAGTGGTAGGAGGGCCCCTTGAGGAACATCAGCGGTGGTCGAGCTTTAACGGGGGCCAACTTATCTTTAACGGTGGTGAACAGTTATGAGCGGTGATGAATTTTTTTCACCGCTCCAGGGACGCTCCAGCAACGTGCCGGGGCTGTGACCGGGCCTTTAGATAATAAATAAAGTCAACACTTGTTATCAGCTGTAATTTGTTGTACAATTCTTTCAGAGATGGTGAATTTACCAAGGTATGTCAATGTTCTTGTCTTACAACATTGTTTTTACAATGCCCATATTGATCAATATGACCCTAATTACCTCCACCCATCAGTTCTTTTGCCATCAAGTCAATAAATGTCAGCTTCATCGTGTCTTCTTAAAATGTATAAAATCCTCTTTAAGGACATACTGTTTACAAAATGACACAGACAAAATGGACTGTTAGAATGGTGTTGCCTGTACTTACAAAATATATATACATTTCAACTAGTATCCATTTTCTCAGACATGTCACTTTTAAAAATGGCAGGTGTTCCTTCTTTTACTTCCCCTGTTGGTGTTTTCCTTTGTTGGTTCACCAACTGTTGAGAAGCTGTGATTGCCTCCCTTGATATATTAGGCTGCACATTTGTCTCCCCTGCCTGTGCCTGAGACTGGTACGCTGCAACACCAGGCATAGCTGTATCAGTCTGAGAAGTATGAATGTTTTGATGAGATGTCACAGTAACTGAAGGTGATTCTATTGTTTGCTGAGGATTATTTGCAGTAAGACTAGTATCAGGTTTAGGTAATCTGTTAGACGTAACAGATTCTAATGGCGGCCTAAGAGGTGTAGTGCCTATAGGATCCCCTGGAGCGGCCCCCAGTCTAACAGGTGACTGTCTGTTGGGTGTACGAGGTGAGCCAGCTGGACTTCCAACCCTTGCTCTGCCAGGACTAGCCGGTGTGCGAGGTGACTTTGCCCCGCTTGCCAGCTTGCGGGCCTCTCTCTCTGCTGCCTGAAGCTTACGCTGCTGCATCATGTCCTTAAGGATCTTGTCCATCCTGGCCTCCTTCTTCTGGGACTTGGGAGCTGACCCTGCAAACACACTTAATATATCATAGTGTCTATACAGCTTATCACATTTTTCTTTCAATATTTAGGGTTACCAAGTTATGGTAGGGAAACCAGAATTTTCCCTGTGCGACCTTGACCTCTGAGGTAGCAGCCACAGTTCTTGGATGCAACACTATGTCTTATTGAGTTGAACACTTCAGTACACTTTGGCCAAATTCGTATTAATTAGTAGCAGTTATACAGTGTAAACTAGACTTTTTGGGTGCATATTTGTGTAAAGTTTTGAAGTTAATCCTTTGTAGTGAGTTTTAATTTTTCAGAAATGAAATTCAAGCAATACTGACAGATACACAGACAGACGGACAGATGAATGGACACTCGGTCAGCCAGCCACCCAGACAGACGGTCTTTCTTAATCTGTAAACCTGATTTGCTTTCCCAATCTGACTAAAAATGACAACACACATGGATTACAGGCATCTAGCAATGACATACCTGTATTGAGTAAATATTCACAGTTAATCAACTGTTAGGCATATGGGTAAATATTATAGTGTTAGAATTTCAATGAATGATAATAAGGGCATGTATACCTGGTGTTCTTCTTGGTGTGAGCACAGTCTTAGTGCCTCCAAAGTCATCATCATCAAAATCAAACTCATTGGGCACCGAGGGTCTGAAATGAGGTAAGCAATGTTCTCAGAGATTTATTCTAGTTTGTTAACAATCACAAGGAATTTTAAGATAGAGGTAAAAATATTTTACAATTAGAAAACGAATATGTGATAACTATGTGACTTATTTTTGGAAGAGTTAGGCTAAGTTATACAATGTAAGTTATAACCCTTTGCACCATAGGATACGGCTGTTATCCATAGGAAACAGTGTGGGTCAAGGTCAGCTGGCTAATCTATTTTTATTCACTTAATAGGTTATTTCTGACCAAGAAGTAATTAGTACAGATCCTGATAAGATGGCACAGACATGTTGACTAATCTGGATCTACACTGTTTTCACTGTTTTTCACATGCATTAAAACCTGTAGATTTGAAGGAAAGGGTTAATATGCCATGCCAACCTTAAACCATCTGAACTGGTGTTACTCACTAGCCTTCAATTTGAGTCAGACCATTTCTCTTTGCATATGTTTATTAACGAAACACCAAGCAATATGCAGGTTTGTTGTTCAAAATATAAATGTAATATCATAATAAATATATACTTCAACCCTTTACTCCAAACATATGACTTTTTTGGCATGTGCTTACAGTATAGATCCCGACGAACTGGACATCAATGCTGTATCATAAGGATCTAGACTATTACAGTATAGATCCCGACGAACTGGACATCAATGCTGTATCATAAGGATCTAGACTATTAATTCTAAGATCCATTTGGTTATTTTTCGCTGAAAGCGACCGTTGAATATCGAGATTAGACAGCTCTGATGTGCTGGCCAATCTTGAATCTATATCTACACTGGTTGTACAAGCAATGAAACTTGTAGATATGGAGTGAAGGGCTTACATACTAATGTTCATTTATAAAACAAAGACCCTACTTTTTCTCCTCTGATTTAGCTGGTGTTGTAATTTGTTCTTCTTTCACTTCTTCTTCTTTCTCATCAGAGTCTGGTGGCCTGCGTCCAGGACATGTCCAGTGCAATTCCAGAACCTTGAAATAACAATGCAGTTTAATATTGATAAGGATTATAGGTTAATATTGAGAAATAACAAATAGTAATAATTATTAATATTTATAATGTTAGCTTTTACCTTTACTCCATATAAATCTATATACCTACACATTGTGCTGTCTAATCTACAACTACACTGGTCACATCTTGGTAAGGAATAACCTAATGAAAATAAAAGTCACTAAGTGAACAGTGCAGATCCTGTTCAGATGGAACAAATGTGCCAGCTAATTGATCTACACTGTTCGCCCATGCAATAAAGGTTTAAAAAGTTAATTTTTGGCAGGATCAGTGTTTTTTTTTGTTCGAAAGTCATTATTCACATCAACTATTATGAAGTTGCAACAATTTACTTTTAATTTTGACAAAAGACTATCTTTCTAGCGTAAATCTTTAAAGAGTCACAATCACTTTATACCTCAAATAAAATGTAATCAAAACAATCTGTGGCATGTCAAGTTATCAACCGGTATAGCAATCTATTTGGGGATGAGATTTTTCAGCATTCAGATGCTAAAAATTCATTTGTATGTGTGAGGTAATATTTTATGTACATGTATATAAAAACATTTTATAAAGAATAGTAAACAAACAGAAATTTTAAAAACACAAAGATATAATGCAATTTCACAAAAATCTCAAATAAGATATTACATGTGCAAAAACAGTTTTAATGAATTATTAGTTTTTATGAGTTTTTCCTTAATTCCGTATTCACTTCATACTTTTTAAGTCTGTGACTGATTCTAATTTCTGCTAACCACTAAGTCATAAAATTGTAATCTAAATAAAACAATAAGTATCAAGATAGAAGATTAGATCTGTCTCATCTTGTTAAAAGTTGATGAGAAATTAACAATAGACCCTTTTCACATTGCTCTGTCCTGGAACGGGCTTTCTGAATTTATCGAAATGCGATTTCAGAACGAGGCATCGTATGCTGACTTACATATTAATAGTGAATGCTATGGGTTTAGTTATGTACTCTTGACACAATTTCTTTAAAATTTTAAGTATTTGGACCCAAATAGTGTTTTGGTGTAAATCGATATCACACATGGAGTTTGCAAGAAAAAAAGAAATTATTTATTATGCATAATAATCCCGTTTATTAGATTAGAACAAGCCCTCATTTCAGGAACACAAGAAACCAAGTAGAATCTAAAATAATTTAGGCTTATGAACTTTTCGAAAATTATTTTGCTTTTACCATCATTTTTTTAATATATATACAATGTATACATGATTTACTATCGATCGATCCTGATAGGGCATATCTAGTCAGGCCTTAATAGCAAAATGTAACTCGATCGTTTTGTTTGTGGCTTAACATTAAAAGAGGATACAAAAACTGGTGGACTTTAAGAGCCTCAGTCTATTTCTTGTGCTAATTAAGTTTGTCTAACAATCGAACTCAAGAAATTTTACTAATGACAGGTTTATGTAAATATACGGCAATATTTGAGTGTGAGTGTTTCCAGGATTGTTTTTTTTAATAAAATTGAAAAATGCTGCTTTGTCCGTTTCTTTTAAAACATTTTTTTATCCCCACTTCAAGTTTATTCTTGAAGAAAACTGTTAGGCAGTAAACGTGCACCTGATAGACGTATGTGGTCAACTCTTGTTAGCAAGATTCAGTATACTGCAGTTGTCTGGTTAGAGTAAACATCCTGTTATTTTGTGTCACTTCATCCATACCTAGAGGCTTTAAAATTTCATGCTTCGGCACAGATTGAAAACATCCCAATAAACAGTTTCTCTAGGAAGATCAGCGAGGGCAATATATGACCATTTTCAATTATTTTAAGAGTCGAGTAATTCGGGTACACTTCTCAAATGCCTCGGCATTGCGTTATAATCTAATGTGTAATGATGCGGCCCAGCATATTATGCCTCGTTCTGAAATTCGAAGATTGTGTCGTAGCGATAAAAACACGTAATACAACGGTATTGGGAAACAGGTCTATTGATCAACTCAAACATAAAATAGGTCTTTGCTGATTTCTTATTTTATGTGGAAATGACACCAGTACATGTATATTTTCTTCTGGTCATGTCAAACTCTATCTTCATGTGCAAGTAGTGTAGATCCAGATCAGACTGTACATTCCCTTCTTGATCAGAAAAACCTAATGGATCTAAAACCAGCCAGTGTAGATCCTGATCAGACTGCATGGATGTGTAGGCTGATCTGAACCTACAATAGTTGCACCTGGAATACAAACCGTATCAGGGACCGACAAATCCTTTGCCTGGTGCCCGCTGGCAACCAGCCTTGATCTGCCGCGCCAGTAAAAATTTAAAGAGCTAGTCCGCCGGACCACCATAAAAGTCCGTAATCAGTTGCCCGGGATTGTAATTATATCAAGTTGTCAAACCAAAATCACACTGCAATAAACGACGTTCGCTAATCATCAGATTATCAATGAACTGTATGAATCGGCTCCTCCTATGTGTCAATTAATTGTCCAATCAATGCGAATCCTGGTTTAATTTGCATAACTCTACACGCCTATGTACTACAACAATCCGTACCGCCGTCTTTATATCGTGATACAGTGATTCTCGCAAGATTATGCTGCAGCATGATTACACAAACTGTCAAAACGTGCCTTTGTCAATTAAAACTAGAATGTTGTGTTCCGCGGAACACATGTGTCGCCTGCATGGAAAAAGTTGAAATGTGGGCCTATTTTTAATCATATATAATAAGAATATTTTATTTAAGTTGATTTCAATACTAGACCACAGAACACATGTGTCATCTAAATTGCATTTAAAAGGGGAATAACAATAATAATGGTGAAACCCGAGTTATCATCTTCAAAAATTGGTTTGTGCACGCAGATGAGTTTTTCAAAGTATTAAGTGAATTGAACAAGTACTTTCCATTTTACAGGCAACACTAAGTTTCATGTGAAAGTTGCATTTGAAAGGGACATTACTCAAAAAATATTCAAACAGGAGTTATAATTTTTGTAGTTGTCGATCGCACTGTTCATGTTGATGATACAATCCAAGTATTCAATGAATAGGGCAAGTACTTTCAAATTATACGCAACATTAAGTTTCATGTGAAATTTGCATTTGAAAAAAAAAAGCCAAACAGGAGTTATGATTCTTGTTGTAACCCATGTTGTTGTTCATGAAGATGATATATTCGATGAGTGAATAGGACAAGTACTTTAAAAGTTATAGGCAACATTAAGTTTCATGTTAAAGTTGTATATTAAAGGGACACAACTCATAAAATAGTCCAGCAGGAGTTATCATTCTTGTTCTTCATAATGACACTTTTCATGAAGATGATTTATTTCGAATATCAAGTGAATTTTCAAAGTTAAAGTCAACATTAAGTTTCATGTTAAAGTTGCATTTGGAAGGGGCATAATTCAAAGTATAATCAAACAGGAGTTATGATTCTTTTTGTTACCAATGTTGTTGATCATGCTGATAATGTATTCCAAGTATGAAGTGAATAAGACAAGTACTTTCAAAGTTATAGGCAACATCAAGTTTCATGTTAAAGTTGCATTTGAAAGGGGCATAACTCCAAAATATTGAAACTGGTGTTATCATTCTTGTCGTCACAGATGGCATTGTTCATGCTGATGATATATTCCAAGTATGAAGTGAATAGGAAAAGTACTTTCAAAGTTAAGGCAACATTAAGTTTCAGATTAAAGTTGCATTTGAAAGGGGCATAACTCAAAAAATATTGAAACTGGAGTTATCATTCTTGTCGTCACAGATGGCATTGTTGATGTTGTAGATATATTCCAAGTATGAAGTGAATAGGACAAGTACTTTCAAAGTTAAGGCAACATTAAGTTTCAGATTAAAGTTGCATTTGAAAGGGGCATAACTAAAAAAATATTGAAACTGGAGTTATCATTCTTGTCGTCACAGATGGCATTGTTGATGTTGAAGATATATTCCAAGTATGAAGTGAATAGGACAAGTACTTTCAAAGTTATAGGCAACATTAAGTTTCAGATAAAAGTTGCATTTGAAAGGGGCATAACTCAAAAAATATTGAAACTGGAGTTATCATTCTTGTTGTCACAGATGGCATTGTTCATGCTGATGATATATTCCTAGTATGAAGTGAATAGGACAAGTACTTTCAAAGTTATAGGCAACATTAAGTTTCAGATTCAAGTTGCATTTCAAAGGGGCATAACTAAAAAAATATTGAAACTGGAGTTATCATTCTTGTCGTCACAGATGGCATTGTTGATGCTGATGATATATTCCAAGTATGAAGTGAATAGGACAAGTACTTTCAAAGTTATAGGCAACATTAAGTTTCAGATTAAAGTTGCATTTGAAAGGGGCATAACTCAAAAAATATTGAAACTGGAGTTATCATTCTTCTCGTCACAGATGGCATTGTTCATGCTGATGATATATTCCAAGTATGAAGTGAATAGGACAAGTACTTTCAAAGTTATAGGCAACATTAAGTTTCAGATTAAAGTTGCATTTGAAAGGGGCATAACTCAAAAAATATTGAAACTGGAGTTATCATTCTTGTCGTCACAGATGGCATTGTTCATGCTGATGATATATTCCAAGTATGAAGTGAATAGGTCAAGTTCTTTCAAAGTTATAGGCAACATTAAGTTTCAGATTAAAGTTGGGGGACTACCGGACGACGGCACCGACGACGACGCCGCCGCCGGACAATAGCATCCCTATGTGTCTACCTGCTATCGCAGGCGACACAAAAATGTATATTTGGTCGTTAGTCGGCACTTATTTAATTTTTGACGAATCCTGATAAGGTAAGTTAATAATTGCGAATGATTGAATCAATTAGATTATCTTACAGGAGTGACTGTTCCTCTCATTCTTCCTCTGTTAAATTTTTAAAAAATGGTTCAATTTGTTGATTCATTAACTATACTGGGTTCAGTTAGAGGATTATAATGGATGTTTGTGATACAAAGGTAAATATTAGTTTAGCGCTACAGAGCCTACACGTTGTCTAAAGTAAAAAGAGAGATAATAAGTTTGCTTTTTACATTGATTAAAATACATGGTCTCCGAAAAATATTTTAAGAACGCTTAAATATAACTATATAAATATGATAAATGCAAAATAGATATAAAACAGCCAACATTTTTACAGATTTGTAGTCCGCTTTTGCGCAACTAAAAATCATATTATATACTGTATCATTATAGTTAGTCAGTGTAAATTACGCATCACAATAACTAAAACAAAATAGTTTAAGTGTTCTGGGCATATGGTTCTATTAAAAATAATTAATAACAGATAACAAGTAAGTATCAAACTAATTGCATTTAAGCTAGATATTGCCATTTATGTATGTAAGTCAGCAGTGATTATTTTCTTTATCTAGGAAAGAGAGTGATGCTGCAACTGCAAACTTCAAATCCACCCACTCCCAAACAAAAGCATCACATGTCCAGCACCATTGGATTCTGAGGCAGATCAAGATTATGAAGAACAACAAATTCGTTGAATTTATATCCCCGCCGAATACTGGTTATTACTAACACAACAGCTGAAGACATAGGGCTATAGATATTTATCATGGCAAAAACAGTGAAAATAACTAGATGGTCAAAAGGGTTGGGCAGCTCTCCAGAATATAAGAATGAGACATAAAGTCTTCAAGTTGTTGAAATGAAGAACGCAGTAGTAAAATAAATAGCACAGTATTTAATTGAAATCCATGCAGAAGATGCAGAGAAGTAGCGCAGAAAAAAATACTACTCTATATGCATAGTGCATAACTTATCAAAGAGCCATAACTATGTGTTAAACGGTCAGACCAGAACAAGACAACAATATGGGCATCTTTTCTTGGTATTGATGGGTTCCACAGTTTCACTGAAATCCATCCAGTAGTTGCAGAGAAATAGCAAGGAAACGACCACTGCGCTACATGCAAAATGCATAACAACGGGCCATAACTCTGTGTTAAACAGTCTGAGTGGAACAGGACGACAATATGTGCATCTCCTGTTGGTATTAAAGGTTTCTAGAAACATTCATTGAAATCCATCCAGTAGTTGCAGAGAAATAGCTCAGAAACGAATACTGCTGTATATGCATAAGTTATCAAAGGGCCATAACTCTGTGTTAAACAGTCTGACTGGAACAAGATGACAATATGCATATCTCCTCTTGGTATTGATGGCTCCCAGAAAGTTTAATTGAAATCCATCTGGTAGTTGCAGAGAAATAGCACAGAAAAAAATACTGCTCAAGATGCATAATGCATAAGTTATCAATGGGCCATAACTCTGTGTTAAACAGACCGGAACAGGACAACAACATGCACATCTCCTCTGGGTATTGATTGCTCCCAAAAAGTTTCATTGAAATCCATCCAGTAGTTGCAGAGAAATAGCGCGGAAATGAATACTGCTCTATATGCATAATGCATAAATTATCAAAGGGCAATAACTCTGTGTTAAACTGTTTGACCGGAACAAGACGATAATATGCGCATCTATTCTTGGTATTGATGGTTTCAAGAAAGTTTCATTGAAATCCGTTCAGTATTTGCAGAGAAATAGCTCAGAAACGAAAACTGCTCTATATGCATAATGCATAGGTTATCAAAAGGGCCATAACTCTGAGTTAAATGGTCTGACCGGAACAAGATAACGAAATGAGCATCTCCTCTTGGTACTGATGGTTCCCACAAAGTTTCGTTGAAATTCATCCATTGGTTGCAGAGAAATAGTGCGGAAACGAAATTCGGACGGACAGCGTGACGGTGTGACAGCGTGACAGACGGACAACGCCAAAATAATATCCCCCTCCCGATTTCATCGGCGGGGGGATAATTAAGATATCAAGATTATGATGTGACAATCCAAGTCAAAACTATGTGACTGGATTCATAGTTTTATTTTGAAATAAAATGCACTGATGTTATTTTAATTTATAATAAACAGGTATATGTATTTTGTTTTTGTTTCAGATGATGAATTGTTAAATAAATGTTATTGAATAGCAACCTGTGTTTAACGATTGATGATTTTACGCAATTTTCCGGGCAACCACAGGTTTTTTTTCCTTAACAAACTGACGCTGATAGTCGGCGTCTTCCCCCGGGAAAAAAATTCCCCAACATAAATTTTTCCCCAACCAAACTCACTTTCCCCCTTGTAAAGTGATAATTTTTTTAGCAAAACGTAAACAGAAGCTTAATTTATAGTTATGTTTAATCTATTTCATCTAAAATCTGCAAAATTTTCACGAATATTTGTTAGAAATTAGGTACGTACGCAACCTAGTATTAGTTGTGGAATGTTACTAAATTTAGATTCGCTATGTCACAGACACTGTATCCTGGTCGTCAACTTTAACATTACTGGTACTGGATTATCGTCGTGTTGGGAATTCCGCCTGCCAGTTTTAAGTGGATTTTACAACAGTTGAGTACCGATAGCGAGCGTACCACCATAAATTACAGCTATATTACAACTCGTCCACCGAATTTCTCGATAACATACGTCCCGTGGACTTCCGAAAAAGAAAATCACAACCATCAACATAGACAGTCGTAGTAAATTTAAACCCCGCCTATAATCTTTCATGTCACACCGTTTACGATTAGATAGTAAAACATGTTTTGCTAAAACAATAAGCTCCTCCCACTTTAAAAATACCAACAAGTCGATTAAATGCATGCGCGCGCCGGTCTAATTATCGCCGAGGAATGTATTCTGACACCAGGCAAAAAAAAGAATCTGTTGTTTTGATAATTGGCAATTAATTGAAGATTAACTAAGTAAATTGCTAGTTGTCGTATATTGTCTTCGTCGTGCTTTTAAACGGATGCGACTTGTTTGCACTGTCAGGTAAAACGAATGACAAAAAATGCAAAATACGAACAACAGAATACGGCGCCATGTTCTGTCACAAAAATACGAACCGTCAGGTGAAACACACATTCAAAACTTTGCCGGGCTATAATTTTTATCCCAAGAATTTTATATCCCGTATCTTCGGGAGTATTAATTGAAGTCCAAATTTACGATGTGACCAACAACTTCAATAAAAATTAATAATCACGACATTTAAAAGTCAAAGTACCGTGTAATTTTATGATCATTTATCATCGTTCGTCGCATGTTGTAGTAGCATGTGCGTATCAGGGGGTAGGGGAGATTGCTTGAACCCTCCTTTTGAGCAGCAATATTTAATTTTCTTGGGGAATTCAACAATTAAGTTGGAAATTATCAATAACTACCCAAGTACTGGCCGAAACAAAATATTTCTGGAAATATTGCATCCGAAATGATTTTGATTCAAAGTACACAATAAATGGATACATTTTAAGCAGGCTCCGAAAGTGAACAATTATTACTTATTCTTGTACTGTTTAAAAACAGATAACAAAGATACATGCATCTGTATGCTAAATAGACAGCTTGGTAATGAAAGCTAAAGTAAAAAAAGGAAGACAGAAGCATAAAACTTGAGTATAAACATTCACTGTAGCTAATACAAGAAAGAGTGTATAATAAACTAAAATTTCTTCAAATTTGTATTTTTCACGCATTTTTCCCCTTTTGACCAGCGTCCAGCGTCTTCCCCTCTTCCTTAAAAAAGACCCTGAATCAGATAAAAATTTTACTTGCCCAGTGGGCAACAAGAAAATTTAGGAATTTGTCAGTCCCTGCGTATCCATGGAGTAAATTGTTAAAGAATGAGGTTAACCTTCCACTGACTGATTTTCTCATGGCACTACTCAAGTATAACAAAAGGTGGGACAAAAGTTAATTCTTCCTACATTGAGGAACAGGAAGTCTGACTGGTGTATCACCTTTTTGTCTTTCAGTTGTTGGAACACTTTGAGGATATCCTCAGCCTTTGGTTCCCAGGTTCCTTTCTTGGCTTTCCCTGGGTTGTACAGTTCATCATCACTGACTTCACACCACACTTCATCACTGGTGTTTGACATCTAAAACAATAGTATTAAACCAGTTCTGGTAAATGTTCAATACAACAGGCCCAGAATAAAAAAAATGGCATGTAATACCATAAATTTACCTGCTGTCAATCTTAATGAAATCTTGTGTCTGGGTGTACCTTAGAAATACTCACTTAAAAATTTTGGCTGGGTTCTCCCTAGCCCATTTAACCCTTAACAGCTTAACCCATGGGATAATAGGATATCACTGTTATTCATAGGCAATCAGTGTAGACTCAGATCAGATGCAAGGATGCACCAGTTGATATGTATCTACATTGGTGATAAAACATGTATGTTTGAGTAAAGGGATAACCATAGCAGCAGTGCTTTGCTTTATCTTAAACTGTTTAAAGTCTAATAGGAAATGATTTAGTAGTCTCTGACCTAGATGATTTGCAACTAACCAACTTAATTCTGCATGGTTCTCCCTCGGATGCTGCAAATGTATTTGCTGATAAAACTTTTGTTTTGCTTAACAAGCTGTCAGAATGCAACTTCCAGTTTAATTAAATAGAATATAGCCTAAAGTTTACCCACTTTGATGCAAACTTGTTTGTAGTAGGAACAGTTTCCCGCGTAGTTTTGATATCGACACCGTTATGCCCCAGTAAATTGCGAAACGGAGTCTATTTCGCAAAATGGAGATTTCAATATAGACTGTTACAATGCGCTTATATGTGCTTTAGGGGACACACAGACATCTCAATTTTTCGCTATGTAGCGTAGTGACCGAGCCGAGGATTCTCGGGTTCCAAACAGTGTAGAGCTCTTAAATTGTGGCCACGAGGTCACCTCAACAATCTCTACGAACCCTGAAAATTTCAAACATACTCCATTTTTTTAGTGGCCAGTGACAACTGAATAAACCTTAGTCCAGAGGAGCGGACCAAAACAATATATGTTTTAATCCGGACTCTGATATTGAGGAGTCTCCCATATGTTACATTGTATTTATTTATTTGATTATGTGTCGATCATGTGTTTATATGGTCATATTAGTCAAGTAGTCTCAATAATTCGACTGCAAGCACAGACCCATTATCATACTGACTTTTTACAGATGTCTGTCCTTTACGTCTCAAGCAGTTACGATCAAAACTGTGGTGAAAATCGCACTGTTTTAAATTCCCATTTTTTTCACTGCCATTTGAAAAATTCAGCACTGCTATGTTCATTTGTTTTTATAAAACATAAAATAGTCTCTAAAGTATCAATAAAATAAAAAATATTCCACAAATAACACTTTTCAACTTACTATTGTTGATGACGTTTACATGTTGATTTTAATGTGACAACCAATGAAAGCGTCCCTTTTATAAATCGCTAATCTACAGTCAGGTAGACTGTTAGCGGTGTAACATAAAAACTGCTGACATGTGCGTATTTTTATAAGTTTTTTTTTCAAAATGAACGAAAAGTTTCTTAAAAATTATCACAGATATTGATTCTAATTGGAATTAGCTTTTCATGCATGTAATTTTTTTTAATGGGGTTGTGCGCTAAGGGCGACCATGGTATATATAGAAAAGCTCATGTTGCGCACAAATATAGTTGGGCTAATGAGTCAAGGAAATACGACGGCGATGTTTTATGCTTAGTTGGGGAAAAAAAGTTAACTGCACTTTATCTTTTATTTTTCAGCACTGTACTTTACTATAAAGAAGATTTAATCATTTTGCAGCGAAATAGTGTTTTGTTCGACAAAAATGTCTTTCGACATGAAATTTAAAATGAAATTCAATTTTGGGTGAGATTACAGAAATATCAACCTTTTTTGGGGCGAAAAACATAGAAAATAACGAAATTCCCTGCGCCTTACCCTGAAAAATCTTGCTCATTTCTCCCCGATTCAATTCCCGTGTCCAAGGTAACTTTTGTTCCACTAAAAGATAATACTCAATCGTTGTACCACTAGATTCGGAAAATGTGTGGCAGGTTCATAGCTATATCTCTATTTTAGGAGTTATTTATAAAATTAGTAAAAGTGAAAATCTTACCATTTTTACATCCAAAATGGCCGACTTTTGTTTACAAAATGCATGGTAAGTTGCAGTTTGATTACCCACCCTGATAAGTAAGAAAATCTACTTGCTTCATAAACCAGACCGTTGAATTTAGTTCAAATAGTGAGTGATACCCTTATAGTTTCAACACATTGGTTTTCTCTTGCAGACGTTTTTTTTTCAATGACACTGATGAGCTTGTCTCTTATTAAATTATGACAAAGTGAAGTATATAATGTGGAAAAATCATAAGTTGACAAAGAGGACGCCTAATTATTATAATTATTTGATTGAAACTTCCTTAAAATATCACATGATTTTTTAATAGACCAAAACAGATTTTTGCCAGTGGTTTCAAAAGCCTTTTCTCAATACCTCGTTACAAGTCAAGTTCTTTATGGTTGCCAAGAAAGATGTTTAGCACGGATAATTGAGTAGTTGTGCAAGAACCCAGGAGTAAGCAATGAAACGTGCTTTATTTGGTGTACTGTGCATCTTAGGCAAGCAATACATGGTAGGTATTTTTCTTGTTTTGGCTCAACACTGGTTCTTATTTATGTAATATGTAGAGTGTGCGGTAACACTATCACTGTCTGATGAAGAAGTCAGTGTATAAGCATTGGTAATATTATGCTCTTCAGTTTAAACATTGAAATAGCGTATCCGTCACAGGATAATTACATTATTAGAAACCTACTAGTAATTAGCTGGTGTTAAATCTGTTATAAAAGTCTTGAATTCCCTTTTTATCAAATGACGAAAGTTAAAACGATGTCGCGGTGGTAATAAGCCTATGCTTCTTATTAAAAGATATACGAGTTCAATTATTTTGAATATTTGTGTTTTCCAATTACAAAGAGCATTAGGCTCAGAATGTTCTCGTTTGCCCCATTTATTGTAAAATAAGTTTAAAGACTCGGCAATTTCTGCACGACAGGAAGAAAGCATTATAAACTATTTTGTTTTTTTATTAGGAATGCTTTAAAGCATAAGTATCGTAATAAAAAAAACCTTCAGTGCTCATGATTTATAACAGCACAATCTCGCCTAGCGTAAATATACATGTTTTTATTTGAAAAAAAAAGAAAACAGATAATTTTTGTCGTTATATAGTTCTTACAGCCGGATAACACATTGATATGGATTCAAACCCCGAATTACAGAGCTGTGATTTGTTGGGTGATGCTGATAATTATAATGCTAAGAAAATGCGGGCGAACTAATTCCAAAATGTGATTGTCACTAAGGATGTCCTCCGAGAATCAGCTTTATTCACATGGTGTTGTTTCCAGAAAGAAAGTGCAAAATCGATCCGTTAAAATATGATAATTTAGGCGGCGACTGCTTTGTCAGTAACATAAAGGCTTTTATGAAAATTAAATGGCCAGGCGACAATATAAATAAATGATTAGAAATTATTTTTATTACGGAAAAACAGTCGCCGACTAAATAAGCTTATATTGGTATACGTTAAATCAACTGTCGTGCCCAAAGGTTATTGTACAACGACAAAGAAAAGGTTCGTCCTCTAAAGATACAATTGTAATAATTTTAAGTAAGTCATCATCACCCAACACAATCTTAGCTCAAATCAAGTTTTAAATACTTTCCTGTGCATCTTATTCTGTACACCATGCATAATTCCTAAAATGAAAAAAAAACAAACAACAACAACAAAAACAGGAAACGAACATTATGAAATTGTGTGTTCATCATTAAATTTTCGACTAAAAATCACATACATTAAGACACGCAACATAAGGAGAAGTAATGTTCGAAAGTGTTGAAATATACTGCAATGTCACGGACTAAAAAATAATTTCTTACGTTATAAAAATTGAACGGTCTCTCAGCTGCCCAGCTGACTGAGTAGTGCGGATCAAGTCGGACAGTTTCATTTTTATTTATTGATAAATCAGAAACAACCGATCACCGAGTTACGGACTTTCAAAATGATCTTTTACGTAATTTTTATAAGTACTGATTGTTATAAACTGTTAACAAGTAGTAGTCAATAGGTGAAGGATAGACCAACTTTTTGAGTAAAAAATCTGAATCAGTCAGGCGTAACGGAATCATTTACTTGTTTATACATTTTATTACATTCATATTAATCAATAGAGCGTGGAGTTAACGGCATGTGCAGAAGAAACTATATACGTGATTTATTACGAAATTTGTTGCAGACGCTAGAAGGTTTAAAATATGTTTATAAAATGAACTCATGTGTTTAAAAGGAAATAATTTCAAAATAAACTCTTTTTTTTGGAGAAAAATATATAATGTTAAACATTTAAATTGACGGTGCAAGCTATAGTTAAGTATCATTTGCGGGATAAGCGCAACTGTTAAACATAAGGTTTCATTGTTTAAATAATACGCAAACACTACTTGATAGTTTCAATACTTTTATTTTGAAAATACATACATTTAAATACAGACAAATAAGTGAATACATTGTTATTAATTTACACAATCATTGAAAGTTCTGTACATCTAATAGCCATATGGGAGAGTAGTAAATTGTTCAGATATTACTCTCTTGTCAAAAACGATTTTGTAGTCCTTAGATTCCGTTTTAGTTATAATATTGCATGTTTCTGTATTTCGGGAAATCTTATAATTATCAATAACCTTAACACATGTTTTCTGCTTCTGTCCCGTAACCATGTCTTTTAGCGTATCAAAATTGATTTCTAAGGAATTCTTAAAATTTAGTGTAATGCCTCTGACCTTGCATATTGAAGATTTACCACTTTTGTTTGGTTTTTCTAAACAATACGCATAATTCTTGGGGCCCCCTGTTACAAATTTTGTAATTTGATTATTTGGAGCTTCGTCTGTTAAGTCTCCGAGAAAGTCACCCAAAGGTGGATCCCATTGGCCCTTTGAAGAGGTGAAAACAATAGAATCGGTGTCACAATACAGAACCCTCTCACCTAATTGCTGCAAATAGCTGTAGAGTTTTAATCGGGCTTGGGCGGTGGTATATGCCGCAATGATAACATTAGTTCTGCATGATGTTTCGATGAATTCGCTGGTATATGCCCAGTCAAGTTGAACTGCCTCGTCATTAATGAAGCGTACATTTTTAACCTCTTGTTTGTCTGATGTCATCATGTCAATGAATTGAACTGGGTCATCAATGTAGCTCGTTTGTGTTAAGTTTGATCTTTGACCGAATTTTCCCCAAAAAGAGTTAAGGATTATTTTTGCCAGCAATCTCAAACCTGGATTCTCTTGGATTTTATCATATTCTAGTAATACCCCTTCCTTTTCGAAATACTGTTGAATATACTGCTGTTTCTTTGTTTCTGATGTACACCAATCGGGCCAACCACTGGCCTCTTGTTTGACCTTCAGAAAAGTGTTCACATATTCAGTAAACAATCCACCAGTGCTAGTAACCGAGTCATATTGGGCAATCTCGTCAAAAGTCCAAACTTCGTACACATTCTGTAACGTATAACCCAGGGATAAAGCCATTTTAACCTCATCAGTGACCCAGGTACCTGTTAGGGCTCTGTCACTAGCACTGTGCTGACATATCCCGTTTTCATATGTTTCGCTGCAAGAGCGACAGAGACTGAACATTAATTTCCCATTGCATTTAGTGGGTAAAACAGGGATATACAAATTTCTAGGAGGTAGGATCTTACATTTAATCAAACCCTCATACTGGTCTATGTCTTCAAAATTTTCCGTGACTATCTTCGGGTGACCAATGGGAATCTTTCCTGTTTTATTAATATAGGGATAAAGGGATGTAACATCGTAGTATCGGATTTGCATTTCCTCAGTGGATTCTGCGTACAACTTGAATGCCTCAGTGCGTCCGCCGTAAAATGCTTCTCTAGGTTCCAAAGGCAAAGTTATATACAACGAATCGATGTATGCTTTCATGCCTGGATTTGAATCCATCATCTTTCTGAATTCACATTCCCATATACATTCATAAACATACCCTTCTGATTCAATGTATTTCCGCTTCTCAGCGGTATTTGCATATAATTCGGACATGGATAAACCGTTCACCGGATTTATGGTGTTTTTGGAAAAACAGTTTGGACAACCGTGCCAGAAATCGCCATGGAACTCTAGGACTATTTTCTGACCATCATTTGTTTCATAATACCCGTCAATTTTGTATGGTCCTATCTGTTTCTCTCCCTAATATTTCGACCATGTTGAATATTAACGTTTCTTTCGTGAGCTAGATAGGATAACCATTGATAGGCAATTATAGATTGCTTTGCCTAGGGTCGATAACCTTGGGAAGGAATAATACCAATAGTTTCGTGATTGAGAAAAAGTGTTCTAAAAACAAGGTTGCAAGCCGAAGCTATCGTGATACATTTTTCAAAAGGATCTATTCCTTTAATATCTTCTCTTTTGGTTAGATCTTTGAAGAGTGTTCTAAATTTAAGACAACATTTTCTTAACACATCCACATCAGACCGACAGTTTGCATGATACCAGTGTGTAATCTTTGTGCGTGCTTCTGGCTTCATACTATCAGGATTGTAATAGGATATGTCTGGTAACTGATTGAGCTCTGCATTTTGATTGGCTGATGAATTGTACAGATGGGGAAAATAACCATTCGCCAATTCGGCCTCCCCAAATGCTTTACGCATGTCAGCAATGGCCATGGGAATGAAATTCAACGAATCAATGAATCTGATTTTAAAAAGAGAAACCGAAATAGACATGTACTTTGATCACCTCTGAGAGAATGGCATTATCGTACAGATATTTCATGATTGGATAACTGTCATATCCCTTAAAATTGTGACATAAAACCGTGACCCCCCTTGTTTTCATTTGAAAATAACCACTTACAGAAATAATCTATGGTGTTTGAACCAGAAAATACCCTCTCATTGGGACCACATTTCGAACATAAAGAGGAAGGTGTTACATCAGTCTGCATGCAAACATCACACACCTTATGAGCTATTCATAAGTTTGGTCTATGCTCCATAGTTCCACACCACGATTGTTTGCAATTTACACACACGTTTTTGACACCAGGCAGATAGCCAGATTCACATTCAAGACGTTCGTCTTGCGTACATTCCAAATCAAAGAAAATGTACTTTGTTGCCTTTGGTTCTTTTGTTTTCTCTACATTAGTAGTTTCATCATTTTCCACAGGCTGCATGTAACATAAATTATCATCTGTCACATAGTCCTTACAAGTACTGCAGTAATGCTCGCCACAAACATGTGCCATTCTTATGTCGCGATCGGTTTATCAATTGATTACAGTCTTGACATCGGAAGTACAAGTCACACGTTGATTTTCCCTTTTCTGTCTTCTTCTTGTGTAAAGAAACGCATGTTTCATTCAAGAATTTACAATTGCACGTCTCACAATGTTGCCAGTTTTCAGTTCCCTCAGAGTGAAGCTTTCGGCAAAAATGGCATGGGTTATTACAGGCGTGTAGTTCCTTGGTTTGATATCCTTTCTTACACTTGTTGCAGAAAAAATGTCTGTTCAGAAATCCTGTCATCGATCTATAGCATCGAAATGGTCATCATGATGATATATGTATATGGGTATTCCGCCTTCAGGCCCTTGATAGATAACCGCATTGAAATGTGCTTTTGAATTTGATAGTTCTGAAGACATGCTTGAAATCGTTTCACTTCTTCTATTCCACATTTTACCAAGGGCACACGCGCTTTTTGATGGAGGGCCACAGCTAACTCTCCTTGGATGCGACGTCCTTGACGAATACTGTTCCACTGAGGATGCTTGTCTACTCGAGCTATAGCTGTGACTAAGGCTCTTGCGCAACATAGTTTGTCTCGGTTTTTTATTTGAATAACACTCTTTTTATTTTCTAACATTCGACTTACGTCAACCATTGGCTTCATTCTGTATCCCGATCCCTTTACGTTCACAACATGCACTATTTCTATGCCAAAAGTTTCATCAATAACAAACTGTTCGTACGATTGAAGCACTCTTTCAATTTCCGATAAAAGTCTATCCACAGTAAGAGACGATCTTGGCATGAAACGCAAAACGATTGGAAAGTCCATTTCAGGATTATCCATGGACACTCTCACTAGATCTGTGGATGGTATGTTTGCTGTAATGGTTTCCAAGATGGATTGAAAGATGACTTTCAGCGTTTTCAAAATATTCGGTAGATCTCTAACTTCCAAGTCTTTTATCTTAATGTTATAGTAAGACGCTGTAGTATTATACTTTTCTATTCGTCTTTCATTAACTTTCTCTATCTGATAAAATTGTGCTGCATCATCTTATTATTATACAGTATATAAAAACACAAAACACAAAGACAGTTGGACGTGTTACACTTTCGTTTAGAACGCGACGATATTAGAGACTTAAAACATCGGCGAACAGAAATAGTATGTGAGTTGAATGAACAATTTTCTATCACGGTAAAAAGATACAATCATTCTGTATACGTGCTACTGCACAGTGGCAACAAATGTTTAAAGCTACCTTTTGACATTTTCGATTCCATTTGCAATTCTCAAATAACTGTAACGTACTTAAAACATTTTCTTTTTTTCACCTCTTCAAAGGGTCAATGAGATCCACCTTTGGGTGACTTTCTCGGAGACTTAACAGACGAAGCTCCAAATAATCAAATTACAAAATTTGTAACAGGGGGCCCCAAGAATTATGCGTATTGTTTAGAAAAACCAAACAAAAGTGGTAAATCTTCAATATGCAAGGTCAGAGGCATTACACTAAATTTTAAGAATTCCTTAGAAATCAATTTTGATACGCTAAAAGACATGGTTACGGGACAGAAGCAGAAAACATGTGTTAAGGTTATTGATAATTATAAGATTTCCCGAAATACAGAAACATGCAATATTATAACTAAAACGGAATCTAAGGACTACAAAATCGTTTTTGACAAGAGAGTAATATCTGAACAATTTACTACTCTCCCATATGGCTATTAGATGTACAGAACTTTCAATGACTGTGTAAATTAATAACAATGTATTCACTTATTTGTCTGTATTTAAATGTATGTATTTTCAAAATAAAAGTATTGAAACTATCAAGTAGTGTTTGCGTATTATTTAAACAATGAAACCTTATGTTTAACAGTTGCGCTTATCCCGCAAATGATACTTAACTATAGCTTGTATTACTATCTACAAGAAGCACCGTCAATTTAAATGTTTAACATTATATATTTTTCTCCAAAAAAGAGTTTATTTTGAAATTATTTCCTTTTAAACACATGAGTTCATTTTATAAACATATTTTAAACCTTCTAACGTCTGCAACAAATTTCGTAATAAATCACGTATATAGTTTCTTCTGCACATGCCGTTAACTCCACGCTCTATTGATTAATATGAATGTAATAAAAATGTATAAACAAGTAAATGATTCCGTTACGCCTGACTGATTCAGATTTTTTACTCAAGAAGTTGGTCTAACCTTCACCTATTGACTACTACAAGTATTTAGCACTTAAGTTTTATTTCAAACGCGTTATCTTTGATTTATTGAGCACACTTAAATCATATATTTCATCTGGTATGTGAACTTCTTCATTGGACGAACAGTTTTCAGAGGAACATTTACCTTAACAATGCATTTAAAAACGATATTATTTTCTTTTTTAGTTTTAACTAGCGTCTCGGAATTATCAAAAGCAAGAGGTATTTATATGGTAGTAGAAATATTTCACATTTGTGTCTGGAAGTCATCAAATTAAATGTTGTAGGAGTAAGTAAACGCCTGTTACCCGTTGTTTCAAATATGCTCTGTATTTGAAATTGGATATTTGAATAAACTCATTCTTTGGCGAATCGTATGATCTATGTTGTCCTAAGGCCAGGGAAAGAAACATTTCGAATCTCTATTGATAACTGCAGACCCAGTTTTACAGAGTTCGTTTGTGGAGTACTTGATAACTAGTGGTAGCTCGTGACCACTTGCACGTACGATCAAGTGAACATACAAAACTGAATATAAGATAATGGCCACATTTTACGACCAGTGACTTCTCTTTAAAAATATTGTATTACAGAATGTATTGATGCGCATGCCGCCGACATCCTGGTAATGCTAGACGGCTCCGGAAGTGTCGGACCTTATGGCTTCCAGAAAGCTCTAGAGTTTGTAAACAAGTTAGTGGATGCGTTCTCCATTGGACCGACAGCTACACAGATGGCGCTTGTTGTGTTTCCAGGATATTCTGGAGCAGTATCTACAGTATTCACGTTTAACACACATTCTTCTGCCTACGCTTTAAAGAATGCGGTTTCCTCCACTGAGTAAGAGAATTTTTAAATTATGCCATTTTATTAGTACGACATTTAGGTGCTGAATGTAGGTTTTGTAACAAGAGAATTTTACTGGGTTCAGCATTTGATAACTATTATCAAATTTCGAACAATATAGAGTAAGTACATTGCTAGAAGATAAAAAATCTTAATAAGCGGAAAACAACGTCGGCGACCCGCGATGAGTACTGCATGTCTGAGTACTTGGCAGCAGAAACCAAGTGGCGTCGCTAACTTGAGTCCTGGATCCAAGGGCTCCCTGTACCAGGTGTTTGCTTCCAAATGCAATGACGAATCCTTTTTTTTAATATTTCATCATACATTTCACTTGGTATGCGGAGACATTTCTTGAATGTTCTAGGATCTTCTCTTCTAAGCTCAACCACGAGCTGATCACATATGCCAAATTGGCGCGTTCTCTTGGGATGCAGACATGGTCTTCTCCAGATGCGACGTGCTCTGGCTCCCATTCTCCACCTAAATCTGCCTCTGATAAACTGGCCGGTTCTTAATTATGTAAATTAAATCAAAAGCTGTTTAGTTGAGCTCGTGTGTCGCCAAAGAAATTAGAACAAAACCGATAATTAAACAAAGGAAGGGGTTAGAGATATTAATTCGCTGTTTGCAATTCTGATAAAATCTTCATTCAGATACACATTAGATGAACAACAATAAAAGTGGTATCGACTTTTCTGTTGCCACTAATCCAATGAGATGTTGACAGATTTCTATAAATCATTTAACTGAGAAAAGGAAATTTTGTTCCATGAACAAATTTTTAATTACGATAACAGATTCCTTAGATGTTAAGAAAAATAGGAAAATATTTTGCTCATTTAAACAGAGGCATACAGAGTTTCGCCGATTATATATTGATATTAAACTTTGTGTGTCATACCTTGTTTTTCCAGGTTTCCCGGCGGAGGCGAGGATATACCTGCGGCGTTGGAACATGCTAAAATAATGTTTCTGATTCCTGGCTTAGGTCACCGGTCTTCCGCTCAAAAAATTGTTATTCTAATGACTGACGGTAAAATTAGTTATAACTATTATGGCATTGTTTGAATGTTACACTTTTTTAAGGTTATGTTCACCAGACAGGACTGAGCAAAAACGTACATGAAGAAATATGGATACCTAGAAATTCTGCGTTCACCATTTATAATTGATTGAAATTTGATTTATTCTTTAATTTTATACTTGTTTTGTAAATGCTGATTTCCATTAGACTCAATTTACTGCCCGTTACTAGGTGGGAACGAAGATATGACACCAAGTGTGAATGCTGCGAATTCACTGAAGTCTTTCGGAGTGACGGTGTATACGGCAGGTGTCGGTTTTGGCGTGAATGAAGATGAACTAAAACAAGTGGCATCAATGCACGAATACTATTTTAATGCTCGTGATTACAGCGCCCTGGATAATATCAGAGGACCGTTGACAATTACAGCTTGCACTGGTCAGTACTTTGAATGCCATCCATACAATACCACGCTGAATATTGGTGACAAACCACAAACATATATTTACTTCTAGAATTGGACTGGGCTACAATAATTTATAAAGATGTAAAGAAATTTTCAGCCTCAATTTAAACAACGCAACTGTAACTGTGGCTTCCAGGCGAGAAGTAGTGTTTTTTAAATTGTCTTTTAATATTTGAAAATTGCCATAAAAGTCTCCCCGTACATAGAGTCAGTACTGTTATCTGTAAAATATCCCGTTACCGATGTCAAGCAGTGATAGTAACGTATATCAGGGCAATCCGATCAACGTGTTTTGGGGTTGTCCCGGCTAGCTATAATGGTTGCGTTGTCGGAATTGTCGGGTTAGGCGCTGTCGCCGTGACAGTGCGGGTTTGCTCCCAGGTAGAAGCAATTTCATTTGAAATTCACAGTAACGCTATTTGTGCAGTATGGCGGCCTTAAAAAAGTCTCCCCGTGTATATATTCAGTACTGTTATCAGTAAAATAACACGTTACCGATGTCATGCAGTGATGGTAACGTATATCAGGGCTATCCGATCAACCTTTTTTTTGGAGGGGGGGAGGGGGGGGGTTGTCCCGGCTAGTACAATTGGTTGCTTTGTCGGAATTGCAGGGCTAGGCGCTGTTGCCATAACGGTGCGGGTTCCATCCCAGGTAGAGGCAATGACATTTGAAATTAACATTATATTTTTTTTCCAAATTTTCACTAGCTTCAAGTGTATGTTTATGACATTTGTCTAGTTATGCAGTCTGACTAAAATCATCTGCTGAAAACCGCTACGCAACATCTGACTGTGGGATTGTCTAGTTATGTTAACTGTAGGTTTTTTTTATAGATATGAAAGGCTGTGTTTGCTTAAACGGAGGAACCTGTTCTCCCGGCAATGTGGGCACAAAGTGTGCATGTCCTGCTATATACACAGGATTTTACTGCGAAAAATGTAAGTAAATGGCAATTACAAACAACACTAAAACGCGAAATTCATTTCTTGGAAGGAAAAAAATGTTTATTTTATATTTAGGTCATTTTGACATGAAATTATTGTTCCCCTATACTTCATGGAAAGAAAATAACTTTTTATAAATTTATTTGAGAAATATGTCCGCATTATTTATTGTTCCTAGCAAAGAACCCGGTCTAACTGTCATGTCCATTGTGGTCGCATTTCATGTGTCCGATTTTCATGTTTTGTTGGTATCTTGATGAAATGCTGTTGGCCCTCCGTCAATTCTCAATGTTAGTTTTTTTCATAATTATTATCAGATACTGAGTTTAAGACAGCTTGCGGCTCTATTACTTCCTATAATCTGGGATTTGAAATATGTAGGGATTTGCAATAATATCTACAAACACATAATGTATTGCTCGTTCAAACGTTCGTAATTTCAAGAACAATTATTAACCGAGTGCGAAAATACGCGAACATCTAATTACCATTGCGGGTACTTATTAAATATCAAATGAAATGGAAGATACGAGTATGTACATTGTATTTTAGCTATATGCGAAGATTCACCATGTTCTCCCCATGGTACATGTATTGTTAGCGGAGACGAATGGCATTGTGTGTGTTATCCAGGTTTCACAGATACAAAGTGTACAACAAGTAACGCACTTTTATTTTCCGCTTGTTACGATCTTATTTGTAGCGCTTGTGAGTTACCGTATAATTTTATGTCATTTCATGACATGCACAAGTTTATTGGCAAATACCGGCTTGTTTACGTTGGCGAAAACGTAACGGATTCAGGCCAGCCATAAATTTCTAATGAAAAATCATTTAAAAATATTTTCTTGAAGTTTATATAACACTGTCTTTTAAAAACTTTTAATGTACAGTTCAGCATCTTCGTAAAATATCAATTATGATTAATATTAACGAAACTTATTTTAAACATTCAATAATGCAATAAACCTGACAATGTCTTCTATTAGATATCGACGAGTGTTCAAGCAGTCCATGTTTTAAGGGAACATGTGTTGACGGAAACAACTCCTTCTTCTGCAGGTGTAATTCAGGTTTCACAGGGACAATCTGCGATATAGGTATGAATAACCCCTTTTTTAAATTAATAATTTATGTTACTTAACAACAAAATACTTCTTTTAATTCTAGCGTCACAATTGCTAAATTCCACCGGCCGATTTTAGAAATCGGCAGAGTCGTGAAGTTGGCTGCCGCCGGTCGATTTTTTACACATCGCTGAGAGCAGTCACATATAACTGCCAACCAAATGCCGCCTGTCGGCGGCAGTTGGTTTCAAAGGCTCGCGGGAAACATGACACCCCAAAATATCCGGCAAGTGGCAGTTAGGTGGCAGGGCGGCGGCAACTAGAATTAAACTGCCACCGCCCTGCGACCTGGCGGGGGACAGCCAATTTACAACTGCCGCCGGCCGGCGATTGAGCGATCTAGCTGCCACCGCTCTGCGCCCGCCCGATAATCTGACGGTGGCAGGCCGATATTCGGTTGATATATAAATCATACCTTGGGTCTTGATTTCTCATAGTTGTAAAAGTTGCAACATCACAATATGCGGTCGAAGGTCAGTGTTAATAATGGAAAGGGCAAGGCGCCAGCCCCGAAGAGAAAAATACAGGAAAGTCGACTGCAGCGAGAAACTAGCAGCGAAGGGTGTCACACTGGCCGAGAAACACTCTTCGCTGCAACCATGACCGCACCCAAACCGTCCGTCTTCGTCGCTGCTGTTGGGCACGCTGTTCTTCTTCATGCAGAAGAACAGCAAGAACAAACTGCTGTCTTCGTTCCTTTCTTCGAGCCGCCATCTTAACTCCGCTATTCTTAAGTCTCTTAGTCGATCTGGTGCAATAAAGAACGCAATGGGAACTGTTATGTATTGAAATAGTCAATTCATTATAGACTAATGTCTGGTAGCCTGAAATCGCCAGATCGCAATCCTGCCATCTACCGACATTGACTGCCGCCTCCCAGCCTCCGCGCTGCCACCGGCCGATATATTGAAATCGGGCGGTGGCATGTCGGTGGCAGAGCGGTGGCAGGCCCTGTTGTGGAGAGTGGCAGTTAGTTTCTAGCAGTCACCAGCCGATTTTTGTAGACTCTTGAGGTCTCGATCGCGGAGGAAAAATCGCCCTGCACCCCGCCTGCCACTTGCTTGCCACCGCGCGAACAAAAAATGCGCCCGCCCTGCCACCTGCCGATTTGCAAAAATAGAAAAAATCGCCACGACGTCGCCAGAAATTTAATTTTCTCTTAAAATCTCAGCTGCTTGCTGGCAGCGTCTAAAATGCCGACTGCCGCCGGCCGATCGTAACTGCGCAGTCCTGCCACCGGCCGATATTTAGTGAAAACTGGCATTTTCAACGTCGGCCGGCGGCATTTAGTGATTTGTGACGACAGTTTAAATCTAATTCTGTAGATGATAGTTTGGGGATAAGCTTTGCGTATTAAAATGTTGTTGACAAGTGATTTTGCGCTTTCATATTTCAGATATAAACGAATGTGCATCGGGACCTTGCAAGAACGGCGGAAGCTGTACAGACCTGGTTAACGCCTTCAGCTGCCAGTGTGCACCTGGATATACAGGCAGCTTCTGTGAAATAGGCAAGAATTAAGTTTGGTTGTGCGTAGCAATATGTGTCTTTGCTGAGCGCTTTCTTAAGTAAATATAGTTAGGGCACTACAATATGAAATAGACAAAATGAGAATTTTGACAGCCACCGAAAACGACAAATATGAAAATATTGCAGGCTGGGGTTGATTTAGCCTGTTCGTGGCCAGTAATGGAAATGAATATTAGTGCCCACGACGCCTAGCCCCGGGTTGAGCGCAAATTTATTTAAACCATTAAACAGTGCAATTTTGATCCATCCCAAACGATGGTATGCACATGGCAGTGAACATGGAACCTTCAATTCGGTATTTTTAGATTAATGTTCCATGTTCAGCGGCGTATGGTCCCCAGATAATAGAACGTGTTTGCCCTAAACGAAAAACAATGGGCGGAAGTAAACAAAATAGAATTTTGACAGATGATCTGAGAATATCAATCCTGCATATCACAGACACTATGAAAGGCAAAATTTAAAAAGCATTCAGTATATTCTTGGGTGATTGAACAATATCCAAATCTTAATTGGCTTTATCTTTAAACTGGTCGAAATATTTAAGCAGAAATAAATTTAGAAGTACTATAAAATTGTAAAACGACCTTCAAAGAACGTAATTGCTATTAGCACCGATTGAATGTACTGGGAGACATTTTACAGTCACCACACGGTACAATCAACGCTTCTGTGAAATTGAAATAGATAAAAATGGAACATTGAGAGCCAACGAACCGACAAATGTGAACATATTGCAGGTTCGGTTTGATTGAGCCTGTTAATTGACAGTGATGGAAATGTATATTACTGCCCATTACTGAACATTACCTTACTTTTATTTTTTCTTCAATGTATAACATAAACAAATTAATGTATTTAATAGTTTGTAAATTTAAATGATTATTTACATGATACAAGCTCACTTGCCAATATTCATCATTCTATCAGTGATCAACCTAATTTTGTCACGGACGTTTTACCATTTTAAAGTTTTGTCGTTTCTAAACAGGTGGTTTTTAACTGTGTGTTATTATTTTCCCCTCTACTGGTCTACGTGAAAAGGTCTGCAATTGTGTATTTGGCTACTCTTTACCATTTCCACTATTTTATTTAACAACTCGCTCTAAATACGCTCTGTGATATGCATAAAACAAAAAAAAACAAAAAACAAACAGAAGAAGAGCTTTTTAATAATACACATGTTTTGAAAAAACAAATTATAAATACAATTAACACAAATTAATCAGCTTGATGAAACAAACAAAACGGCCAGTAACAAATAATATACTTCTCCACGTTTGCTAAGCACCAAGAAAATTGTTGACATATCTTCTGGTGAATGTCATTTATTAGTTTTATATCTTTTTTTACCTGAATAATTACTTATTAAACAATAAAGACAAATATTTAACAAGAAAAATGTAACATTCACATACGTTATACGTGGACGACATTAAATGGAAATGGAGAAATGAAGACATTTATCAATTGCTTTATAAGTCATTAAAGGGATTAAACAGTTATAAAATATTTTTGTATTAACTGTATAAACTTATAATGTAATAACATAACTTTAGCCTAATAAGCCTACATGCAAAGCATGTTGAACGCCATCTTCAAAAAACCAGCGGGGTGAATTCAACGCTATCACGCGAAATCACTACTATGAATAAACTGACTGATCATACATAGAATCATCGCGTCTTAGCCATCTAAATAATATTTTGTTTATACTTAAACATAAAATGTTATCATAGATCAACCATTACATAATTCAACAATAAACTCCACATAATCAAGCAAATCTCCCCTCTTAAGCATAACATTTGATTTGGTACCCACAATAATTAAGGCCAGAAACCAATCGATGGTACTTATCTTTCGCTGAAAATCTCTATATGAAGCCGGATCCGCTGGTACTTATCTTTTGCTAAAAACCTCTAAATGAAGCCGGACCCATTATCTCTTGGGTCGGATTAGATGCACGTGGTAATGGTCATCTAGTAATAGTTAACTAGTACTAGTAAGTTATGACCCATAATTCGTCCAGAAAATTATTATAACGGGGTTTAGTTTGAATAAGAATAGGATATTCAATCAGAAAATATCAAATTTTGCCAAAACAAAAACAACTATTGATGTCTGCATCCAATAATTGTCTTATTACATTCGAATTTGTCATTTATTCAGTCACAATCACTCAGTTTCTCAAGTGAAAGTAAGAATTTAGCATACACGGAGCAACTTCACGATAAGACTAGCCTTATACTTATACTAGCCTTAGTCTTATACTAAATTTGTTTGTCTTTTTATATTGTTTATGCATCATTACACAAGTTTATTGTAGCCGGGCTATTTTTCTCAAAGTTTGCTAAGCACCAAGAAAATTGTTGACATATCTTCTGGTGTATGTCATTCATTAGTTTTCTATCTTTCACTTTTTTTCTATTCTACTGAATTGAGAGATATGTCTGTATTTCAGAGAAGGATGTAGACTGGCTTAACATTAATAGTTGGAAATTGAAGAAAACAGAATATTTCATCGCCTGGATTCCAGTCTACTTCTCGATGCATCACTAAACGATTTCCGAGTTAATTTCATATAATGTGGACTCTACAATCAATGATATGTGATTAACTTGGTGCTTAGCAAACTTTGAGTAGTATACTTGCTATATGCATAAAGTTTGCAATATATATACTTTAACATTCTGAACAGGATTATTCATTATCAAATCTAAGTTGGAGCAAAAAGTATGAACAAAATACTAATAAAATTCAATTTCCAGTAAGCATTTGCCTTCTGAACAAAACTGGTTTAAAATTGTTCATCAAAATGCAAAAATCTTCAATAATACAATTTGGCTTTCTGTAAAATTATACCATTTAGCCGTGGTAACAGACAAGAATATCCCTCATCTACGTCTGGATTCCATTCCCATCAAGGCTAACAATTATTTTATTCAAAAGATTAAACATCCTAAACCATTGCCAACGATATACTAAATTAATCACAAATTTGTTTGAGTTATGCATAGTGATATTAGTTTTAGATTTTTAGCTTTTTTGAGAGGTTTTGCATGTCTGTCAGAGCTCTTGGCGGAGTTTTACAATTGCTTGATATAAAGATAATCTCCAGTTGTATTACAATCAATCTCAAAAAAGTCCAAAAGGGTTTGGAAACTGATTATTCACGACTTAAACCAGTTTTTTTTATAATCATCTTCCCTTTTTAGTTACCACTTCAGATTCCATCGGTTCCCAAACCTATTCACATGTATAAAACGCGATACGGATGATACCACAACAATATTGTCTATTTATTTTAGATATTGATGAATGCTCGAGTGACCCGTGTGAAAATGGAGGCACTTGCAGAGACTGGGTTAATAAATTCTCGTGCGAATGTCCTGCTCGATACTATGGCACATATTGTGAAACTGGTAAGTAATGCATTTTGGTTTGACCGATACTGGGATTAATCATGGCGTTTTTTTGATTCAACAATTATCCATATAATCGGTTAAACGTATATTCAATACATCTTATTAGCACAGATCTTGACGTGATTCAATATCGTTCAAATAGAAAAAAATATACTGAACAAATCCACTTTTATGCTTAAATTCTCATTATGCTTATATTCATTTCAACCGGAACGCTTTGAATGGTGTTTTGTTTGTTAATCTCAGTTGCTTTAAAGTTTTATTGTTCATGAACATAATCTTCCACACCAAGATCTGAGCAACTGCCAGTCGAATAACAATTAATAATGGATTACAAAACACTACATATTCAATTTAAATGGAGGCAATGGAAACTCGTTGGAATTTCTGGCATTGTTTATCGAGAACTAGAACGAATGTTTTGTGATTTTATTGATCACAAGAGGTGGAGAAATTGATTTAAGGGCTTACCACACTCCTCCCCAGCACGTTCGTCGATAAAAACGTTATTGAGATTTTGATAATTTTCTTTTTATCGATGAACGTGCTGGGGAGGAGTGTGGTAAGCCCTTAATTCAAATTAATGTGAATATTTTTATGAATCAATGGAATTTTTTCTGAAACCCTATCTTATAACAAAGGGAAAGATAACTAAGTTGTGGCTGCAGATTTTCAAGAACACATATTCGTAAAACCATATGTTAATTCGAAAAGAAAGGTTACCAAAATGATATTCTACAGCGCTCTGCAGGCCTGGTGATTTACCCATTTACAGTTGATCATTATGCTAACTGTTTGGTTGCACGACGGTGGCATGGGTTTAAGAGCTTATAAAGGTTTATGGGGAAATCTTTTCTTAAAATAACATAGAAACTCGATTTGTTTCTGTTATTCCTGTCATCGTGTTCTTGCTTATTTGACTCCAGGTTCTCTGGTCTCGGTAAGATCATTGAGCATCCGCCCATCGGCTTTTCAATGCTATTAGCTTCTTATGTTTTCTATGTTTGTGTACTTTTGCACTCAACGTTGTTGAGCTGATGGGTGGGTAGGAGTTATTTCACCAAGACATCGTGTACTTGATTTGTGATATGAGAACCTGTTGGGGCAAGTGTGAGGTTGGTTCATCCTAGAACCTGGTTTAAACCCCCAGTGTCAAATTGTTTTGCCACTGACTGATCTAAGGCGGTGACCCCAAGGGTTCTCTTTTCGTTAATTGTTTGCGGAACCTCTTTGAATTTTACATACATGAAAAACATGCTCTCTTTTCTTCTCTTCTTTTTCGCTGCGTTTGGAGACTGTGTTTTGTGAGTGTGGCGATTCCTGATATGCATATTTACCCTTTTTTAATCTCTTTGCTATGATAACAGAAATGCAAAAATATTTCCATATATAATTTTGAGTTTTCATTTTCAAATTTGAACGAAAGGCAGATAGGAAAGTGGATACATTTTGTTTTTGTTGAGTATATTTAAATAATTTCCTTGAAAACAGAACACGTATCTGTTCGATAAATACATATTTGTTTGTTTCGTTATATTCTTTTAGGCATATGTCAGCCCTCAGTTGCCGATCTAGTATTTATATTGGACTCGTCCCTCAGTCAAACCGAGCAGAACTTCAACAAGCAACTTGACTTTATCGACAAGTTCATTGGTCATATCGTTATAGGGGAAAATGACTTCCAAGTGGCAGTGGTCACATTTTCTACAACTGCTAAAATTGAGTTCTTCCTGGAACAGTATAAGGATAATACGACACTGAGAGAAGCAGTGAGAAATATCACATTTAAACCTGGGGCGACTTATACCCATAAAGGACTAATTGCTGCAAAAAGTTTTTCAGAATCAGACACGTCCGTACGGGAAAACCGCCAAAAGATATGCATTCGTACTGACTGATGGAATGTCAAACAACAGAGAGAAAACAAAGTTAGCAGCTGATGAACTTCGAGGAATCGTTAATAGAGTTCTAGCAATAGGTAATTTAATATTCGGTTATTGATGCAAATTAAATCACATGCAATCGACAAAAGAAAGCAAGTAAATTATTGATGGCTATACATTGAACATTGAAAAATTGAAAAATCATCTTCAGTGTGCTGCTTCATCTCGAGGAACATAACAAATATCAGAAAAAAGAAAGAAAGAATGAAGAAAGAAAGAAAGATTGCTCTACAAATTATTGCATTTATTTTTTCGTCTTTCTGCAGGGATAGGATCGGAGGTTTCGCACAAAGAGCTGTTGGCGATAGCCTCTATGGATTTACAGAATAACAGAAAATACGTTTATTCAGTAGACAATTTCAACGCTCTCTATACTGTGGTCAAGGACCTTGTTAAAATTACATGCGAGGGTGAGCTCTTTATTTTTTATGCTTAAAAGAATATATATTGTTTTAATGTTCACTTCGATCTACATAGACATTGCTTCACGTTGTCTGGTGTATTATCTGCTTCTGCCTCAACATTAACAGTATTAACAGGAATTTTATTGGAAGGTTATTTTTAATGTGACCGATGAACTCACGAATTTTTCTTCACACACTAAATCAAAATGATGAATTTTGCATATCAGGAATAGTTATACACAGAAAATACGTTTTTCTCACATTTCAAACAGTAGAGATGATGAAAGAGCAATATGGGCTAATTATATTATCAATTTCAGTACAGATACAACAAATAATTTAAAAATAATACCTACTCTATAGAGCTAATGACACAACTAATTGTTTAGGTTCTCGACAACCGTACTGAGACCACCTAAGTAAAATTAGCAAGAACACAATGAAATGCATAAACATGATCACTTGATGAGAAGTGCTTGTTGGTTTTAAACTGCAATTGTATTATTGGATTAATTCTGGATAAAAAAAGCAAAACATTTTATCTTTATTTGTTGGACCGATACCCCTGTTGTAGAAGTTTACCTGTTAAGATTTCGTTCATTGAAATCTTTAACATTGTTACAGGCTCTAGAAAAACGAATACGCTGTCAAATACAAACCCCGTAAGATGTTGCACGAAATATATTCGTATTTTTCTTGTTCGATGGTTAGGAACCTCCGATTTTCACCTTTTTTCTTATGGTTTACTTTGCTTCAGAATGTGTGTGGACAACCTCCTCGGACATACTGTTTGTGCTAGATACGTCACCGTCACTTCATGTCAATGACTTTCAGATAGGTTTAGATGCAATAACCTACATGATCCACAAAACCACTCAGATGGAGACTGTCAACAACACTGTACGAGTTGGATTGTTGATCTATGGTGGAGAATTTATGCTTAGAAGATCTCTGAATGCTAAGGAATCCAAGGGGATATTTTTATCTTTATTACAAATGCTTACTCAGCCACTGGGAGTATGCAACAGTAATAACAATGATTGCACTGCAACAGATCTTGGCAGAGCATTACAATATTCCAGGCTTCAAGTCTTTGGCGAGTCATCCGAGTCATCCAATGAAAATCGACAAATCGTTATTTTGCTGACAGATGGATCCCAGAAAATCAATGAACACGTAAACGAAGAGTTACAAAAATTAAAAACTAGCAACATATCATTATATTCAGTAGCACTAGGCCACCAAGCGGACATCCATAACCTACAGAAGATTGTCGGGGACCCTGCTCTTGTGTTTGCACTCTATGATACATTCACATTAGGCGTCCTTGATGCACTCACAACCGAGTTCTTTTCTAGTTCCTGCAAATTGTCGAATAATTTTTAAGAACATAAAACTGAAAATAGCTTCCATTTATTTAGCCTTTTAGAGCGTTATAAATGATGCACACTAATAGTTATATAATATCTCGTTTTATAAATAGAATGGCATTTTAATAATTTATTTCGTTGAAAACTATTTAGAAGAAAATAAAAATCTTGGTCTTGTTCAATATAACCTAAGACAGATATTTGCTGTAGCTTTGAATGTCCAGATTTACCTATAATCATAAATTTTATTAGTTTTTTTGTGGCTAAATGAAGTATTATCTTTGTTTTTTTAACTTTAAATCTTTCGATGAAAATTTTTTCCCTTCCTATTATTTAGGTGAATAAAGGTTACATGTTTAAATTAAACAGTTTCTGTTTAACTAGTAGATTTTGTTTGGTGTCTTTTCTGCCCTAATATCAGATGTTTATGTATATAGTTTGTTACTAATTGAATACTGCTTTTGGAAAATATGCTCACAGGAACACGAAGCGCATAAAACAATGAAGTTAATGTTTGCTATACTATGTTTATATGCCACACCTTTATCCAATTCCTTAAAAAGGAAATTGACATGTTGATAGTTTACAAATTATATAAAACAAATATTGATTTTATATGATTTTTTTTATTATAATATGTGCAATGTTGTATCGTTCCACACGTATAAGCTAAAAGTTAAATTTATATAACAAGTTGAACTTCATCATTGTTTAAACATACGAAAAATAGGCCAATAAGTAAAAAAAGATTGTTTAGTTGGCTTTTCTGAAGTATGTGATTTATTTAGCTGAAGTTCATTTTATTGATAAAAGTAGGAAAATAATTATTGTCTGTAATCTATTCAATTTAACATTTAATTGTATTGCAGGCTTCCGGTCCATACAAAACACAGCAGTAGGCCATGTAATGTGTATTACAGTGCAAGTGACATGCCAATATATGTTATATGTTATATTTTATAAGCGATACATTCGAGAAAAATTATGAAATTGGAAACTTATTAAATGGAAACTAATAAAGTTTGCCACACCAGCTTTAAATTAAAAGAAAATGGAAACAAAGTATAAAGCTTGGCAGAACAACTATTAGTAAACAACTCACTTAGCATTGCCGAAACGAAAAACAAGGTATCTGAGCGAGAAAAAAATCAACAATAAAAATAACTAAACAGCGTCAACAAAGTATTAAAACAGTCAATTTTAATAGACATTATATACAAATATAATTGTAGCTATGATAATCTACATTACATAACATCACATAACATACTTAAATTCACATAAATCTAAAATATTAATGGCCATAGAAAGTTAAAATCTATAAAAGCCGGTGTCTCGGCAAAGAAGATCTAGAAGAGTAAGCCTCCCTCTGGTTTGTGTCAGAAGATTCTGATCGGTTCTTTTAAGAGCAACATGTCGCTTTCTTTTGTAATAGTCCATCAGGTTGTATCTATTCCGATATTAAATGGGGATTTCCACACATCATCGTAGTCATTTCGTTGGTTAGAAGAATCGTGTATGATCTGATAATGAAAAAGCACGTATCTTCCGCGTCTGGTCGATTTAATAAATCACCTTATATACGATCGTCCTTAACGATGCATAACTTAACAAAACATGCATAAACAGATCGGCTGTACAAAGTTATTTATTATTGATTCGGATTGATTGGGGGTGTTTTCACGAAAAAATCCCGATATACTACCTTTAAAACCTTTATAAGCTTTAACATTCTGCAAACAAACGCTTGTAAATAAAATCTAAGAAGAATGATTTCATGCTCGCTTTATTTTTACTAATCGTGATAGTTGTTATTCGGAAATACGCAGAAGAGAGCGGTAACGTTATTTTTTATTTTTCATTTTCGAAAAGACTTGGCAATTTATTTATCCACAAAACCACTCAGATGGAGACTGTCAACAACACTGTACGAGTTGGATTGTTGACCTATGGTGGTGAATTTATCCTCAGAAGATCTCTGGATGCTAAGGAATCCAAGGGGATATTTTTATCTTTATTACAAATGCTTACTCAGCCATTGGGAGTGTGCAACAGGAATGACAATGATTGCATTGCAACGGATCTTGGCAGAGCATTACAATATTCCAGGCTTCAAGTCTTTGGTGAGGCATCCGAGTCATCGAATGAAATGCGGCAAATCGTAATTTTGCTGACAGATGGAACCCAGAAAATCAATGAATACGTAAAAGAAGAGTTACAAAAATTAGAAACTGACAATATATCATTATATTCAGTAGCACTAGGCCAGGAAGCGGACATCAGTGATTTACAGAAGATTGTTGGGGACCCTCCCCTTGTGTTTGCATTCTATGATACATTCACATTAGGGGTCCTTTGAGCACTCACAACCGAATTCTTTTCTAGTTCATACAAATTGTCTAATAATCTTTAGGAAAGAATATTGGAAATATCTAGCCATCATTCAGCATGTAGGAGGTTTATGAATGATGCTCGCTTGAAGTTTATTTTAATAAACAGAAAGGCATTTGATAAATTTATTATTGGAAACTGACTGGGGATAAATACAGATCCGGGTTGCTGGGAGAAAATTCAGATCCGGGTTCGAAACGCTACGGCTTACAAGTCTGCAGTTATAAATAACAATATATACTTAAAATCATAAACATTATTAGGTTTGTTTGTGTAAGCAGAAACATTATATTTGTCACTAAGCTTTAAGGGCTTGCCACACACCTCCCAATCCTATTCATCGATAAAAAGAAAATTATCAAAATCTCAATAATGGCAAAATACCGTTCAATGAAACTTTGCACACATGAATGTTACTCATGTATCTTTATTTTGCTTACAGTAAGACACGTTAGAAAAGAAAAGAAACAAAGCTAGACCTAAAAATTCCTTGAAATTCTATTTACATAATTTCACAACTAAGCGATACAAAACATAATTTAAAATTCCCACGCGAGAGCAATGATACTGACAAGAAAATGTTGTGTACTTTGTAAAAAACTTTCAACTACTTAAAGAGAAATCAGTGATTGTCATTGGTTTACGCGACCAGGAAATTAAAGGTCAAACACACTTTTACTAATATCTCGTAAAGTTTACATATGTAAGTCAGGAGGACACAATAAATTGTTGTTAGTATCATATTACTCATGTGGGCATTTAAAATGATGTTTCGTGTTCTTTAGTTTTTGTGAATTTATGTAAATAGAAGTTGAGGGAATTTTTTGATCTCGCTATTTTTCTTTACTGTTCTAACGTGTCCTACCATCTGCAAAATAAAGATACAATAATAACATACATTTGTGCAAAGTTTCATTTAACAGCATTTTGCCATTATTGAGATTGTGATAATTTTCTTTTTATCGAGGAATAGGATTTGGGGGAGTGTGGCAAGCCCTTAAATCGTTCAACTTTAGATGATTATTTTGATTTCCTTTTTGTAAATATGGTTTCTTCATATGGTTTATGTTAATAAAAATGGAAAAAGATGGTCCCGTGAATTGAAAGCGCAGGTAACAATTAACTTATAAATTAGGAGAATTCATATTGGTCTTGTTACCGGGCCAATGGTAGTTATAATGGCCCAAGGCAGATATTCGTTATGAATAAAAACAACAATACTATTGAAAGTCACTGTGGCAGCTAACTCTCTTTTGTATATCCAGTGCAAATGTTGATTATATACTTAAGGACAAAAGTCTTGTCCGGTATCTGTTTTTCATAATATCCTTGTAACCGCGTAAACACCAACAATGCCAATTTTCAACCGGTACTACCTGCATAAATTTGGTATCGGTAGAAAGAAGAGATTTAAAAAGAATTTTAGAATTTAAGCCAGTACTGCTAGAAATGTAATGTGTTTAAAATAGGCATGCAAAAATTAAAAATTTTCGTACCGGACAAGACTTTTGTCCATAGTATATATGAAACGAGCTTTCTTTCTGGAACATTTCATCCATGCATTTCGCACGAAATACGAATTTAACATTTCTCAATGTTTTTCCAAAAACGAATTTGTTTATTTATCAATATAATATGGATGATCCAGAATTTCTATATTCGATATTCCCACTTAAATCTATCACATAACCAATGTCCGCACAGAAGGAGTCTATTTCGCTCGATTAAAAAATAATAATGCATTACCGACAAATCAATCGTATTAATCTTCCTTTTACATCCGGTCGCCGAAACGGCAAACCAAGCTAAAAAATTGCCTACCCACCCACCCACCCTAGCTTTTCACGGAAATGTTGTGATGCTTTCTATTTTGCCTATTTCAGGTCATCAGCTACTTCCAATGCCAGAGCCATGTACAGATAGTGCTAACCAATCGCTGCAGCATTGGATAACATTAGTCTTGTTTGAAGGAATTTTTTACATCTGGTACAGGAAATGCTTACCGGGAAGTTCCAAACCTGGTGGTATATTATGCGAAAAACAACTTTTTCATGGATGTTGCGAAATAAAAACTCTGTATTTGCAATCGACACACAGTGTATCAGTCTGATTAAAATCTCCTGTAAAACGATACGCTATCAGGATCGGATGATGAATAACTAAAACACGCTTTTATCACTAACCTTTTGAACCAATCAGATTGTCGCCTACAAAATCGCAAAGTGAAACTAAACATTTTAAACTATGGAAAGTGTTGTCATCCTGCGTAAGACAAATTTTACTGAAGATATATGTGTTTGTGTGGTATTACATTCATTTCTAATGACCAATCAAGGTCCCGACAGTTAGTTTTCAATGTTTTGACACCCCTTGGCTCTAACAGACTGTTATTGGTAATCATCAAAAGTGCGAGAAAATGTCCCGCCAGTTAGGACGAAGCGCTATTCAACTAAGTCGTGTAAAAACACATATATATTTGACTGTTGTGTGAGTTTATGCCACACTAATGATAATTGTAGCTATTATTTGTTTTTGAGAAAATTGTAACTGTTTTGTCGTATTTATAAAATAAATTAGAAAATTATTGATGTTTCTATTGCGAATACAAATTTCTTTCTTCATTATCATGTATGCTTGTCGTCGTATTTTAAATGAGATAATACATTAAATACATTAAAATAAGAAATATTATGAATTTTTATGTGTTAGCTTGGTTTATTGAACAAAAAACCCATTCTCAAATACCAACCACGGATCGCTCGAACTACCGATGCCTCGAACAAATCTGCCGGTCCGGTGGAGTTCGAGCCATCGAAGTTCGACTGTACATTTAAGGGCTTATCACACTCCTCCCAAGCACGCTCATCGATAAAAAGAAAATTATCAATATCTCAATAACGGAAGAAAAGGTCGTTAAATGAAACTTTGCACAAATGTATGTTATTAATGTATCTTTATTTTGAAGATGGTAAGACACGTTAGAACAGTAAAGAAAAATAGCGAGATCTAAAAAAATTTTTTGCATGTTTTTTATTCTTAACCATTCCATTTTATCTATTTGTATACCCGTTGTAAATGTGCATTTTGCCTATTTGGTAATTTGGTTGTTTTAGCCACCGTTACCTAACTTGACCCCTTCTACTGTAAAATTAACCGCCATTGTGACTGTTGTGATTAGGCGAATAATAGAAATATATTATTTGATATATTTCAGTGTTGCATTTGCTCAATTAGAACCCACGGCGAAAGAAGGGTAAGATAGACACCCGATCCCGTGACATGTATGCAAAATAAAATTACATTAGTAACATTCATTTGTGCAAAGTTTAATTGAACGGCATTTTGCCATTATTGAGATTTTGATACTTTTCTTTTTATCGATGAACGTGATTGGGAGGAGTCTGGTAAGCCCTTAATGGTTCAATGCAAACTTCTAACAAAAAACAACACATACACTGTAAGAAACTAAGCAAAATTTGTACACTTGGCACAATTGTTATCATAAATGTATGTTTTATGGGGATGTACATTGTATTATGTTAATGCCAATAAAATTGACGTGACTTGACTTCACATGTGACTTTTAAAATGCAGATATTTCAACATTGCATGTATTTGTTTGGTTTTTACTTGTTATCAGCTGGATTTTAGAGCACCGTCTACTGATTTTAGTTTGAAGAGCGCAGTTATCATTTGTCAATAATCGTTTTGAAAATTATCTATAAACTCAATTGTTTCTGCGTCATCAACGGAAGGTAAATTGTGATTACATTATTTCTCAAGTGGTTTAACATGTCACGGCAACTGTCTGAACGCTCAGTAGTCTGTCCCTAATCGCATGCTGCAATGTTTTGTTAAATATTCCTTTTTAACAATATGTACTAACAATGTTAGAGTTATCTTTGAAAGTTGTTTGGTTATTAGATATCTCTTAGTCGTCGTGTTTCTTTGTGCTTCATTTTAACTACAAGACACGAATCTAATCAAAAATGAAGTTATGTCAGGTCTTTATTCCGCGGTTTTGTTAAACAGCATTTTGGATTTTGCAAATGCAAAAGGTAAATATTTAACTTTTAATCAGCGACATATCGAAAGGTATGCTTAGTTTAATAACTCGCTACTCAACAACCTCTTACCGTCGGTAGCTGTGTCAAGTCTCAACAAACTCGCTCATGTACTTTATGAATAACGCACTCAGCAAGCAAAATTCAATAAAAGGAGGCTGTTCAAAATAAAAAAGGCACAGTTATGGCCCATGGTACTTATGCACTTTGTCATTGTTTAAATAGGTAAAAAAAAAGGTAACTTTGAAAGCCTCTTATGGCGACAATTTATGAAAATATTGCAATATCCTTGAGCCTGTTCAGCAATGGAAATGCATATTACTGCCCACGCCGCCTAGCCCCGGGTTGAGAGCAACTCAATATTTACACAAATAAACAGTACAATTTTGACCGTCCAAAACGATGGTATGCATATGGCGGTGGACATGGAACCTTCAATGCGGTATTTTCAGATTAATACCATTCCATGTTCAGCGGCGTATGGTCCCCAGATAAAAGATTGGGTGTGCCCTAAACGAGATAACAATGGGCGGAACTAAACAGAATAGAATTTTGACAGGGGATCTTAGAAAATAAATCCTGCATATCACAGACAACGCCAAATGCAAAATTTAACAAGCAGGAAGTATATCCTTGGGGTTAATTGAACAATATCTGAATCAATATTGGCTGGGATATTGAAACCACTCATCACAAAACTGGCCGAAATATTGAAACAAAAGGTAATTCTAGAAGTACTATTAACTAAGTACATAATTATCGTGCTCAACGACCTTCAAAAGACGTAATTGATGATAGCACTGATTGAATGTACGGGGAGACTTTTTACAGCCGCCACACGGCACAAACAACGCTACTGTGATATTGAAACAGATGAAAAAGGGAACTTTGAAAGCCATCAAACACGACAAATATGAAAATATTGCAGGCTCGGTTTGATTGAGCCTGTTCATAGACAGTAATAGAAATGCGTATTACTGCCCACGCCGCCTAGCCCCGGGTGAAGAAATTTTACCATTTGACAAAGTATAAAGAAATTACAAAAAAGTATATCACTGAAAATGTTGATCCCATATTTATGCTCACGAACACAGTCATTATACACAATGTTCATGCCTCAACTTTAAAGCATTGTTAGGCTGGCCGGATTTCCAGTGGTATTCATTTCTGTTAAATTTTCACTGTATTGTAAAAAATAATAATATCACTGCCCAATCCATAATTTCTTCTATCATTCGTTTTGCAAGGGTATTTTTAGTTATGCTTTTCCTTCAATGGTAACGCTGTTTAATCAAAAAATAAAAATTTCGAGAGACAAACATACATTTTATATATTTTTGCGCATCACTATATGTTTATTAGTAATTGATTTAAAAGGTAAATTGCTGCAATAGAATTGTGGAAAATCCCAAACTATATTATAAAGTCAAAATACGTAAATGTAGATATAGTTCAGTTCTCAAAATAAACATACCAAGATGTATATTTTCATAAAATATCTGTCAACTTCTTTTGATAAAACTACGAACTCTATTTGGTCAAAATAGCAGTACTATAAAATTTATTGTTAATATAATGTTAGATCCATTATTCGTCCAAACCATACAAGCTCATTGAAATAAATCTATGGAATGCATCTTTCTGCTGTGTTATACAACACTAGCTAGCGACCAATTCCACAAATATATTTGGAGAAAACCCCCAGATAAAACCGTCAAAGTCTTGGCTTTCCTCGTACAACAATGCTTTAGTTTTTACATTGCAACCAGTCTCATTTTCAACCATTTCTTTCATTTAAATAAACTAAAATAATATTAAATTTTATACTTTCCCGTAATACGCAATATTAACGACATGGTTCCTTAATTAAATTGCAATTAATGAAACATGCCTTCAACTAACTATAATCTCGTTATTCATAGTGTTTTTTTTCTTAAAATAAGTGTAAAAAATGACGAGGTTTCTCTTATCTGAAGAACATTATGGATCTTACGTTGAATTGCAAAAATACCTTTATATACAATATTACAAAATGCAAGCAGTAAGACTGTTTT
The DNA here is from genome assembly GCA_038501625.1 of Corbicula japonica. Taxonomy (NCBI): domain Eukaryota; kingdom Metazoa; phylum Mollusca; class Bivalvia; order Venerida; family Cyrenidae; genus Corbicula; species Corbicula japonica. The sequence continues at coordinate 2,028,444 of JAZAYU010000013.1, forward strand.
TTTTTTTGTTAAAATAAAATTTTCTCTTTTTTGGGTAGTTTACTAGAACACTGTGAACACCAAAACCACGTTCGAACCCGCAGATATATAATCAAAGAATTTGCCATAAGTATCAAGCTCTGAAATGTATCGGGTCCAGACATACGTATAGAAAAATAAACAATAACTTAAGTATTAGACTTAAACAAATCATTGTTTCTTCTTTACCTGCTATATCTCTGTTTCACTAGTTTTATTCTGCAACGATTTGAACCACCACAACGGTATGTAAGGATACTTTCAAAGTTTAGTCTTCTGTTCTGTGTTTAAGAATGTACAAATGCCAATTCCGCCGACATTTTGATACTACTAGAAGGCTCCGGCAGTGTCGGGTATGCTGGCTTCCAGAAGGCGTTAGAGTTCGTGAACAAGTTGGTGGACACATTTCACATCAGTCCTAAAACCACGCAGATGGCTTTTGTTGTGTTTGCAAGTACAATAGAAACCAAATTCAACTTTAACGCATATTCTATAGCCGTTGGTTTGTAGAATGCAGTTCCTTCAATCAGGTAAGATTTATAGGTTTTACATTAAATTAATATTTTCAATTATGAAATGCAATTATTACAATTAATCATTATCTCTAGGTACAAAAAATCATTCAGAGGCTTTGGCGATATGCTAGAAATGTTAACGGGCGACAGTAAGAAAAACTTAGTGACAGAGGCGCCATACAAAACAATTATAATACAAAAAGAGACCTCTTACTTTGTAATTTTCGCATGGCCAACGAAAAAAAACAAAACATTCTCACTGTAATCTTTTCGGAAAATGACCCGTTTTGCATCGTTACGCGTGAATATTTCATCAGTATTTCCCGTTTTGGCATAGCGGAAATCTTTTCTTCTCTAATCCAGTTGTCCCAGACATATTTTGTCTATATGTGGACTGTGAACCCGTGGCATATTGTAGGCTGTATCAATCACAAATACAAAGATCAGCAAAGACTGTTTTGTAAGATCGCTCAACTGAGCAGCCAAGCGAATAAAAAAGAAGTGGCAGAAATCTGTAACAATCGAAATGTTGGAGCAATTATTTTTTCAAAAACTTTTAAGACTGAAAATTCTTGTTTAAGATTCTAAACAGAGTATTAAAAATCATTCATTTTGTAGATTTCCAAGCGGTGGTGAGGACATCGCAGCTGTATTGCGTCACGCTGACACCATGTTTCGAAATCCAGTCTATGGTCACAGACCTTCTGCGACGGGAATCGTCATTCTTATGACGGACGGTAATATAGAGGTTTACAGTGTAATAAAACTTTTCGTCGCAGTAAAGGTCTAAACAAGTTTATGTCATGAAGTTGTTTTGAGTCGCCCCAAATTGATCATTTACATATAATCTCAGACATTTTTGGTTAATACTGGGTTTGCTGGATGTCAAGATTTAATGCATATTTCAACAACATTTTAAGACAAACACGTACACTTATCATACAATTTTATGAAGTTCTTACTTCTATGTTACAGGTCAAATTAAATTTATATTTCTTAATAGAAAACTTAACCAATTACAATGAAAATCTTATTCATTAAATCATGATAATACTAAATATTGCCAATTTTGTGAACTATAAAAAAACGTTTTTTTTTCATCTTTTTGTAAACTTAGGACAATAAAATATTAAAATCAAGACTTCACATATGCGTGTATTTTTTCTGTTATTTTGTAGTATCAGTATTTTTTTCACAAAGGACAAAGTGAAAAAAGCTTATATTTAATTATTAGAAGATGACAAATGTAAAGGCAATTGCTTGATTTTTAGGGGCTAGTGGTGATATACAGCCAAGTGTGAACGCGGCAAGCGTGTTAAAAGCATATGGTGTAAAATTGTTTACCGCGGGTATTGGGACCGGAATCAGAGAAGCAGAACTTAAGCAAGTGGCAACCAATTCAAGTTACTACTTCACAGCTGACAATTATCATGCATTAGACACAATAGTCAGCCCACTGGCGGGATCAGCATGCACGGGTAGGTATACCGGGTACATATCTCCATCATTTTAAGGAGCTTACTGGGCCCGAAAGTGTTAAAAATGTTTTACGAAACTACTCACTGCTAGCTCAGAATATTTCCTGTGAAAATTACTAGCTAGCTCTGCACACGACAGGTCAAACACAAAATCTTTTTTTAAGGTAAAATATGCATACCTGCAATTGCCACAGCCAGAAAACACATTCTTCCTACGCAAAAATTAGAGAGAGGAAAAAATATCATAGACTTATAAGAAAATTAATTTTACAAGAAAAAAGAAAACCTGTGGGGTTACCGCATTGGAACAATGTACAAACAACAACATTTGCCACTGGGGTTTAAACCAGGTTCTTGTGTGCACCATACTCACCCTTGCCACAACAGGTTCTCATATAAACAGGAACGGTACAAGTTGTCTTGGTGAAATAATGATGAATTTGATTACTTTATTTTAGACTTCCATAAGTAACGCATATCATGAAAAGAAGTAAATCTTTATGCGACAGTTCTTTGATTTTTAGGTTTGGTTAGCATATTTGTTCAGTTTAGCAGTTCATCTAGATTGTTGTGCAGCTGATACAGTCTTGTATTGTTATCGTTGAAAAAAGATCTGCTGATAATGGATACAGAAGTTAACATAAATTGTTTGATACATAAACGGAATTATGATACAATATTTCAATGATAAAATCAATATATCTGTTCATTTCAACTACAACTAAAATATGTTTTCCTGTATATATTTTTATTTGCAGTTTTCAAACTACATACTTTGACAAATCAGCCATACAATTCTTGTTCAGTATAACAGATACAATTACTTATAAATATTTTCATTGAAATACCAGACTTACTGCTATATGCCAATAAAAGAACTATATTATCTCTGAGAAAGTCCAAATTGTTAACTGAGTATTTTATAAATAACTAGGTTGAGTTGGTTGCATAATTTCACTTGTGGGATTCTTCTTAGTACTAAATATGTAATAATGTCTTATAAGACATGTGAACCAAGCTCTCTCGACAAACCAATCTCGACAAGGTTTTACTAAATTGGGTTAATATTTTTTTAACTTTAACAGAATTGGAAGGTTGTCTATGCTTTAACGGCGGAACGTGCACTCCAGCTGGTTCTAACGTGAAGTGTATCTGTCTTCACCCTACACAGGACTGTACTGCGAGAAAGGTTAGTTATGAACACGTTAAATTGGTGACATGTAGTACTAAAGTAGCACGTTAGTAATACAATTAAACTACTAGTGTAACCCAGCAGAAAGAAGTCATAAAGTTCTAATTGTATCTCCACAAACGATCGACAGACAAGAACGATATCTAAGCAAAGCAATTGATGAGTGATGAGTTAATTAAAGGTTATCAGGCATGTTGCCACCGACGCAACGATGAACATAATATTCAGTTACCGTATATGGTATAAAACATGTTCTGCCTTGTCGCCGTGGACTGTCACGGTTGTCCCGAACGATACTTATAAACATTTCTTCGAGATATGAAGTTCTGCTGTACTAATGATAATCTGGGTTTAGTTCTTAACTGTGTAAAACATGCCTGAAAGAACCTAAACTGCCTATTTGGTTGTCTTAGTAATGCTGAGACTTAGATGCAATCATTTAATCTGACTCTGGTTGAGTTAGGGAGCAATTAATTTTATTGCAATAGTAACCTCGGCAAAACGCATCAAGCGATTGATGTATGCATTTGTTACAGGCCTAAAAGGTACATTTTTCATATTTTCTGCCTAGGTAAAATAAACATTAACTTTGAAATTTATTTAAAATGCTTAACCTGATTATTGCTGCTCGGTGGTCAGCTTCCGAGAAGTATCTGTATGGTTAACAAATTAGTTTCACTAAGGGATTCGGAGGCAATTTCGCCTATTTTAACGTTGTTCTTGTCACATGGTGGTTGTAAGAATTCTCCCTTGTTTAGTCAGTGCAGTCGCAAATATACTCAACAAAAATAAAAAGTATCCACTTTTCTATTTTAAATTTTGTTAAATGTGAAAAAGAAAACACAAAATTCTATATGTGTACAAATTTGCTTTTCTGTTATCATTGCAAAGTTAAAAAGATTCTTGAAAATTTGCAGCCACATCTTAGTTATCTTTCCCTTTGTTATAATAAGGGTTTCAGTAAAATGCCAGCGATTCTTTGAAATATTCACAATTATTTGAATTAAATCACTTTCTTTACCTCTCGTAGATAAATAAAATCACAAAATATCCATCAATAACACAACTGGTCCTCGATAAACAATGCTGGAAATTCCAACCATTTCCAATTACCTCCCTTTTAATTGAATATGTAGTGTTTCGTAATCCATGATTAATTGTTATTCGATTGGCAGTTCCTCAGGTCTTGGTGTGGAAGTTTTTCTCATGAACAATTTAACTTAAAAACAACTGAGATTAACTAACAAAACACCATTCAAAGCGTTTCTGATTACATGAAAATATGTTAATGAGAATATAAGCACAAAAAGTGGATACTTTTTATTTTTGTTCAGTATATTACGACGTTTGAGGGTAATACGTACGATGCATATATAACTGGTTCAACGTCTTTTACTTTGAAACATCCCCCTTCTAAAGGAGTTTTGCTATTGGGAAGGGAGTGCCATTGGACTACGGAACTTGGCTTTTAAACTCGCAGCATTCTCTGTCAAACATTCCTGCAAGAGGCTGGTCATACGGAAACATTTCTTAACGAACATTAATAAATTCATATAAACATCATTTTTTCTTACAGTTGACATTGTAAATATAATGTTTATTTTTTTTATTCTAGCTCCACTTTATATCAACAAAACATATAGCTGCCAGATAAGCTCTTGTCCTACATTTGCTGTCCTTGTCGGAAAAAGTGGAATAACTATTGAGGTAATAATGAGTCTCTGTATCGTTATTCGACCCGCAGGCATTGGGCCTCCGTGTCCGCTTCCTACACAAACTTCTTAGTTCTACGATTCTAAAATATGTCTTCTATTACAGTTTCACTTATAAAGTGTGACAAATAGTAAAACTCTTTTATCAGAATGCATTATAACTGAACGTAAACTTCCATGCAAGCAAACTATAAAAAGTTAATGAAAAGCGTAAAATGTCAATGAAATTAATGTACAAAATCAGCTTCGATTCAATTACACTTGAGTAGCGTTCAACCTGGGGCTAGGCGGCGTGGACAGTAATTTGTATTTAAATAACTACTCATGATCAGGCTCAATCAAACCGAGCTTGTAATATTTGCTATTGGCCGTGTTGGATTGCTTTCAACGTACTTTTTACATCACAGTAGTTTTTTAATGGCACATTGGATCAATACTTTTATAGTGTGATTATATTAACCTGCCCATTTTGCATACATTACACAGTGGTTGAACGTGCTATTTTGAGACGGGTGTTTTCCTTGCTATTTTGGACTGGTCATTTGCATGTGTATGTATATCTTTTAAACTGCCTTCACTTCCATATGCGTCTATAGCGCAGTTGGTACGAAGGCAGAAAATATCAAAACGACAATTATTTTGCCGCTTGTCGCGGGTTCGAGTCGTACTTAGACCTATAACATTTTTCGTGGCGTTTTATATTGTAGATGTGTCTTGTTTATTTGTTTGTTTTTAAATATTATGTGGGTTTTTTTTTGCTTTATTGATTTATTTTTATGGACTTTTTATTGTAATATTGATATTTCCATGTCACAAACTATATCAATGCAAAATATTTCAAACATATCACAGCAGTTCTGTTTCACTTATAGAAATTAACAACGGTTTCCGCGTGGAAAATAACAAAAAACGTGAATTTTTATATAAAAACCGCCTTAAAAGTATAAAACAAAAATGGCACTAGCAGGACTCGAACCACATACCTTTAACGTTTGAATGCTGCACTTTACCACTGAGCCATTCCGCTTTCATACCTGCCTAGAGGAAAGAAAACATATATATACTGTATAAGTAATGGATTTCCCGTTGAGGTTATGACGATTTTCACGCTTTGGTGATGAAGTTAAAAATATCACAACCAACAACCGAATAATGTATGCAAAATGGGCAGGTTAATATAATCGCACTATATCAATTACCATCCTGAAGGCTTTTATGCACGATACATATATTTGTTTGATTACTGAGTGGCGCTCAACCCAGGGCGAGGCGGCGTGGACGGTAATATGCATTTCTTTTACTGCTCATGAACAAACTCAATCAAACCGAGCCTGTAATATTTTTATATTGTTCGTGTTTGGTGGCTTTCAAAGTTCCATCTTATTGAATTGTTATTATGCTAAATAAAAACATAAATGGTCATTTTATATTTTATTTAATTTTACACATGTGAAATGTCAACGTCGTTTTGAGACATAGTCCAGAATGAGTTGACATATATCATTGTACTCGAATTGTGAAGTGGGCGTTTTAGCAGAATAATGGACACTCACAAAAAACCAAAAGCATTGAAATAGATGAAAAGGATCTTTGAAAGCCATTGAACACGACGCTCGAGGTGATTGAATAATATCCACATTTAAATTGGCTGGGATATTGAAACCACCCATCTTTAAACTGGCCGAAATATTAAAAACAAAAAGTAAATTTAGAAGTACTATTAACATAGTACATAAATATCGTGCTCGACGACCTTCAAAGGACGTAACTGATAACAGCACTGATTGAATGTACGGGGGGACTTTTTACAGCTGCCACCCGGCACAAACAACGCTACTGTGATATTGAAATAGATGAAAAGGGAACTTTGAAGATACTCGACCACGACAAATATGAAATTATGAGAACCTGCTGGAGGAAAATGTAAGGTTGTTGAGTTTGGTGCACCTTAAAGCCTTGTTTAGCCACTGACCGTTCTAATGCGGTAACCACTGAGAATCTCATTGTTTTATTGTGTGTGGTATATAATTTAAAACTGATCAGTTTCTTTAATAACACATTCCTTAATAACCTTTTAATGATAATAAATTGCTATTCCTGTTATTCATGTTTCACTTAAAAACATTTTGTTCACTTAGACTTTGACATCTAAGCATTCTTCATCGGCTGATTAACACTGCGGCAGTTCCTGATTTCACAACGTAATGAGTTTTACGTGCACACCGTTTGCGTGAAACGGTCGCAATTGAGTCGAATACTCAAAACCAATTAAGATGATTCAAAAGTATAATTTAAAAATGAAAACTTCTCCCTTACATCATTTAAACGGTGCGTACGTAAATTCCACGTAACGTACCATGTGTTTGTGCGTGTGCTATATTTGATTCTTTACAGTCGTGCCTTTGTGTTAAGTCATGCAAAACATCAAAATTAGTTCCATATTTCATTATCCTACTTTTTAAAATTACATTTCCTTTATTTCTTTATTCTCAGACCAACATCTCATGTGGGGGTATGAACATATACTCGGCAGTCAACCACCCAAATCCAACATCGACGCAGCATGAGTACATGCACACATCACAACCTATACAACCATCGCATTCGTATTTCAGTCTATCAGGTATTAACCTCAATCAGTTATATCATGTAAGTTTATAAATAATGTTTCTTGTTAGTATTACTTATGTATAAATCACGAACGCAACTACAGTTTCTGCAAAGATTTTATCATTTTCTACCGCCACTGTTACACAAGCGATGCTGCATTACATTATATATACATTATGGCTGTAATAAACAAGCCCATACTAAAACAAAACAAAAGAAAAACATAAAGCTTGAATCAGAACTCTGAAAAATTTATGGACAATATACCTTAAACATTAAAAAACCGAATTAATTAAGTATATCGCAATGTACAATGCGTTGTGGCGATTCGTCAAATAAAATGTTTGATTTTTTAGAAACTTCGAGGAGAAAGACTCCCTTCCTGACTACCTTCGTGTTTTTGTACTGATATGAAGTTAAATAAATGTCCTTTGAAGTATATGCACTACCCCACCCAAGGACCATTTATGCCCCAAAATGGTGTTCATTCCAAATTACAAAAAGTATCTTTAAGCGACCCTAAGGGTTGCATAATTTAACATCAATATTGCCTCATTTACGTTTTTTTAGATTATACCTTTAATGTAAGTGTCATTTTTAACTTTTCAACTTTTAGATACAACCATGTTCATCAGCTTAAAGGATAATCAGGGATCTTTCCTAAATGGCAGTACAGGTTGTAATGCTACAATCACACCATACAGTGGGTATATCAGAGATAAGTGTAAGTAATTTTCTGCCAGTTTCGTCACAGAACAGTAATAAAGCATTTCCAGGGTTTCTTCGTAAGTTACAGACGACATCATTTAGACACTAGAAAAACGGAAATGTTAGTAAATACGGTGTGAGTACTAAAATTGTCATGTATATAGTGAGACTTCAAAAATTATATCCAGCAATTTGTTCAACTATTAATTATTTGTCAGAAAAGATTATAAGTTAAAAAACAACAACAAATGTGATCAAACTTATACTTAACCCTTACCACAGCTTGTCTGATTGAATTGGTCAAGATGAGGAATGGTAGCAATATTAGCAGGGAATTCGTTCCAAACACAAATACAATGTGGGAAAAAAGCACTGAAGTTAATCAGAAGTAACCTGCAACTGTCTTAAAACAGACCAAGCATATGTCTGTGAATTCTGCTAGGGTTTTGTACGTAAAATAGAAGTTGAAATTCTACAAGGTTGTGATAAATTTTGTAAAAAAAACAACAAAAAAAAACATGCTGTCTTCTTCTTGACTGTGTGGGGAGGCTGTTTTTTTCTGAATGCGGCAATTCCTGATATGCATATTTCACCTTATCATAAGTCTGAAGTCGAATCTATGATCTTCCAGAGACCGCCTGCCCAGAGCTTCCAGCATGGCTGTCACACTAGAAAGAGGGAATAGTTTTAGTTTTTATCGTATTTTTCACATGTGGCCGGACAAGGGACTTGTTATCCAGTTCTGTTTGTTTTTAAATTGAATGAATACTGGAGTTCTCTTCGAATTGAATGTTATCTTTGAAATAGATGTAGAGGTTTTCACAGGAGAATCTATTGGAAGCCATGTTGAAAAATCAAATCATAAAGTATATAATGAAAGTTGGACTATGGTTGTTAATTCTAAGCAAGCTGTTTTTCGTCATAAAAATACAGATACATATTTTTTCAGACAGACGTGAAATGTTTAACATGGCTGACGGAAGTTCCTTGCGACGATTCATTCTTTAACTGTACAGGTGAGTTCAGACAAAGTGGGATCAACATATTTGACCTTGACAATGTTTAGTTAATTAAAATCCGCTAGTCTGTATTTTGCAGTGAAAAGCAAGTAAATCCGATTACGCTATCAGTTGTAAGTTTATAAGTCAATCACTTAATTTATTTATTCTTTATTAGAGGTCGGCCTTAAAAAAGTGATAACATATAGTAATAAATTCCTTTTTTAAATAGTTGTATTTAAGCGTGCTGAGTACCTGATAATGTTTCAAATGAAGGTTCCTGTGAATCATCTCGGGTGATACTTAAACTATAGCATTATTTATGCAAGTCATAAAATAAAACAAGAAATTTGTCAACAAGAAACGTTATCATTTTTGAATGAATCCCATAAGAGGATAACCATCTAAAGTATGATAAGTAGTAAGCAACAAGAGCTGTCAGAGGAGACAGCGCGCTCGACTATTCGAATCATTTGAAACGAATGCAATTTGAAGATTAAAACAATAACAACTATGGCCATACATTCATGTGCAATCAGGAAAAATATTAACAAGTGAATGGTAAGGGAAAATTTCATTTCAAATAACAGAAATAATTCCTTAATGTAACATAAATAATAAACTGAATAGGGGAATAACTAAGAAATATTTCTGGATTTGTTAGAAAACTTGTTAGTAATTTTTATTAGAGACATTTACTTTTAGTTCAATATCAATCACTTCAGTAATGTTACAGAAAAAGAACTGAAATGAAAATATAATGGAAGTTTGAAGTTGATACCTAAGTATTTGCAAAGTTATCGATGAAGTGCACTTAAGTGAAAATATAAGTGAAAAAAGGAACAGTGGAAAAAGGGGCATAACTTGTAGAGTAATTGTATTACAGTTATGGGTCTTGTTGGTAATGATGTAGATTTTGATGGTGAAAAAATATTCAAAGTTTCAATGAAATATCGAATAGTCGAGGTAAAAACTAAATGCAAAAGGGGCATAACTTACAGAAATATTTCCAATAGAGTTATGGATCTTGTTGATAATGATTAAGAAACTGATGGCAAACATATATTCCAAGTTTCAAAGTAATATCTCCTGTTGCTTCAAAATTATGGGACGATTGCATAAGTGAAAAAGGGGCATAACTTGAAAAATATTGGTAGCAGAGTTATGGGTGTTGTTGATAATGACCTAGATTTTGATGGTGAATATATTTTTCAGGTTTCAAGGTGATAGCTCAAGTAGTTTTAAAGTTAAGGGCCAAGTGTATATTTTGCTTTACACAAAATTTAAGTGAAAAGGGGCATAATTTGAAAAATATTGGAAGCAGGGTTGTGGGTCTTGTTGGTTATGATGTAGATTTTGATGGTGAAAATATATTTCAAGTTTCAAGGCAATATCTCAAGTAGTTTTAAAGTTATGGGCAAAATGCATATTTTGCTGAACACAAAATATAAGAAAAAAAGGGGCATAACTTGAAATATATTGACAGCAGAGTTATGGGTCTTGTTGGTAATGATGTAGAATTTGATGTTGAATATATATTCCTAGTTTCAAGTTGATATCTCAAGTAGTTTATAAGTTATGGACCAAAGTGCATTTTTTCCTTAACACAAAATTTAAGTGAAAAAGGGGCATAACTTGAAAAATATTTGTTGCAGAGTTATGGGTGTTGTTGGTTATGATGTAGAATTTGATGGTGAATATATATTCCAAGTTTCAAGTTGATATCATAAGTAGTTTTCAAGTTATGGACCAAAGACGCCGACGCCAACACCGGGGCGAGTAGGATAGCTCCCATATTCTTCGAATAGTCGAGCTAATAAACACCGATCTTTCGTGTGTGATAATCATAGGGTAACAATAATACATTTATGTAGGTCGTGCATGATAATCGAACAAATTTCTTATATTTTACTATTTGAACTTAACTGCTGTTAATTCTGTACTTCTAATAGAGACGTGGAATTTTCCAAATCCTTGCACGCATGCTAACATCCTAGCTGGGAAACTGAGGTTTCCGCATCCGTTTGAGAACAAGAAGTTCCTTATGTGTGACCTGACCGGAAAACTCTATGTTGTACTATGTCCGAAAGGAGAGGTAAACGTTTATATTTCCGTAAAATATTAAGTGAATATATGAAATTATTTTCGTTTCGAATAATTCGTACTTTACGGTATTGGTCAGTGTGGAGGGAAATAGTGCGTGCATTTCGTGCGTTTCGTGCGATTAGGCTATTTAAGTGTTGCTGTTATCTGTGTACGCCATTCGAGGCGTTATTATTCAGCGGTCAATATGTCGGAACCCGCCCACCCTCCCTTTATGTTGTTAATATATATATATTTCTTCTAGATTAATGGAGTTTGCAGAGAGCATCCTAAGAATACAACGAGAAGTGGTGTAAATAAATCATTTTTGTTGTTTCAGGTTTTCGTATGTTTCCAGTTGTTTTCTGTTCTATAGTCTTAAATAATATTTAAGTTTATGGTGTGAGAAATAGATATTTGAAAGCCATTCACTAGTTTCAGGTCTGACTGTTTCAATTACATGAAGCGCATTCCAGAAGTTACTACTTTTCGAGATCGTCTGTTGAACAGAATACAAAGCCAGAGCTACCGATGTCGGATTTCGGGTGGGACGGTGCGCACTTTACAGGCCCACGGTTTTCTATTTCCACTTGGATAGACTTTACAAGACATGGACTTGGAGTAGACAGACATTCAAATTTTATGTATAATACCGCTGAATACAACGACCTAAACCTAGTTTTTGTTTGTGTTTTTTACGATTTATGAGATAAGAAAATAATTAATTTACTCACGTTAAAGTGAGTAAGTACAATTTATATCAGGAATGGTCACTTCCAGAAGACACAGCCTCCACACAGGGGAAGTGAGCATGGGTTATAAATTATCAATTTCAAAAAAAGACACCACAAACAATTAACGATACAGAGAACTATCGGGATAACCGGTTTGAAACAAATTTGCCACTGGGGGTTTATACCAAGTTTATGATGCACCAGCTTCGCACTTGTCCCAACACATTCTCATATGAACAAAACAGTACAAATTGTTTCGGTGAAATAACGTCAACACACCCATCAATTCGACAATGTTGCCTGCAAAAGCTTATTAAACAAATGTTAACAAGAAAAGTATAACACATACGTGTTATATGTGGACGACATTTATGCTAATGATGTAATGTCCCTGAGCAAAGTTGTGGTTGGATCCATTTGGTTGTAGATATGAAGTGAATAGTTATTTGACCAATGATCAAGCCACCACACACCATCAGTCTACCAGTCCACATGTCCAATAATGATTCCTAAATCTGCCACACTTCCACAAACTGGGTAATCTTGGCTATTCCAAACCACACCTACAAAAAAGTAACAGTTATTTTCCATTACAAATACACATGATGTTATGCTCATCTGCTTGTCGATAGGTATGGGATCAGCCATGCAACACATATGTAATTTGTCAAAAACATAAACACCTGAAGCACACAACAAAAAATAAAGAAATACATGAAAATCAACCAAGAGCTTAATAATTGCCTGGGAATGGCTTAGAGGGAGACTTGGCAGAAATAGTGTCCCAAATTGTCTAAATTTCTCCCTCTACTGAGCAAACGTAGAAGTTATTCCTATATGTCCTGGGCTGTCACAAGACCAGCATGATCAAAATATCACTAAAGCGTGTGTATTACATGTATTATGAGAATGTGTATTCTGATCGTGATTTTCCGTTACTCTACGGCACATGCCGAACTCCGAAATAGTTTTGGAAAATCCTATCGCTGTTATTTTTATAACCATTACGATATTCTTACGCCATAGCATGAAACTAATGTTGCTTTTTTAGAAAACCATGATGTCGAGTATTTTTTTCCAGCGTATTCAAATTTATTATGAGCGAGAAGGGTATGTAAAAACAGGTATCTAGAACTACATTCCTGACAAAAAGTAACATTGTTGCGTACGTAAGCTGCATCACGCTTGACCCAACTGACGAGATATATGTTAGCACGTGACCGCTATTTATAGAATGCTCTCGACCTTTGAGATAACATATTTTGACCTAGTTATGTACTGAATATCGATATAAAACAATAAATAAATATCTCTGGCACTTACCTCATACAATCCACTATGCATTCAAAGTAAAAATAACGAATTTATTTCTAAAGCATTCACATGTCGCACGCCATCTTGATATCCAGAGGGGTCAGCTCGAAGATATCACGCACAATGACGTATTACGCCGAATACTCACGAGATATACATTCGCACATCCGAATAAAAATTCACCGCAAATAAAAATAAAGTTTTATTAAAGAACACCTAAAACATATTTAACAAAAATAAAAAAAATCCACACAATTTACCAAATGCAAACAAATTACTTTGAAAATTTCCCTTATCAAACATAACTTTCGTTATTGAAAGGGATGTTCAAAAAGTTCTTCTACCCCGTCAAAATCACTCAACAATTTCACTTCTAAAACTAAGGTTTCTACCCATAAAAACGTTCATAACAATACATTTTATTTCTAAAACAATAATTTTGAATGCATAAGTAACAAAAATCGCGTGTTTACCAAAACAACATCTTTTCTGAACTTTTTTAGTAACCCTCTTATCTCTCTTGGGTCAAACTAGATGTACGTATTAAACATCATCTATTAATAGTTAAATAAGAAATATACTTACATGACCCATAATTCGTCCAGAAAAACAGGTTGGATACTAAATGACCTTACCGAGATCAGAGCACATGGATCAAATCAGAAAGTACAGCAACTATCACTGCGTTTTGGCTAGTTTTCAATCATTGAGTGGATTCTTTATATGATTAAGTAATATTGATTAGATTGGAGTTCATTCCCGAAGGCAACGTGTACGTGTTTTCTCACGCGGCAAGGGTGAGGCAGGTGCGTAGAACCTGAGTGTTATTTTCTATATGCAAATACGTATACATGTATTTTGCATTTGGCCGTAACTAGACTGTAATCCTTTCATGATTTCTGTATATAAAATAAAAATCATATAGTATAAACAGCCATTTGACAATACCGATGCTTCATAACTAAATTGACATAATATTCGATTATTTCAGTAAACTGTACTTTTGCCGATAATAAAAGTTTTATTTTCTAAATTTAAATTGGTGAGTTAAAAAGAAAAAGCCATCATTAATCAGATTTTGCGACGCTGTCATTATTTATTTATAATTTTATTTCGACAGTGCTTCGTTTTAATTAAAACAAGAAATATCTTTAAAAAAGATAAACGGCGTTGATGGAAAAGATTTATATATACATGTATATAAGAAAGAAAGAAATACAGAGAGGCAAAGCAGACACAGTTTAGTTATTTTATTTTATTTGTTATAGCTGTCGACGAACCCTCCCTGATTTCTTAGTATGACTTAGAGATTAAGCGACCGAATCATGACAACTCATAAATTTATTGAAAGTGTCTTTCAAAAAAATGTTGAAGCTGTTGCAACAATTTCATACAGTGATAACAAGTCGATTAAAGATACTGAAGCAAAATATTCAGTTTCAATAAAATACCTCGTGTAGAGTGAGAATTCAAGATGAATAAATGTCCTTGAAATTTAATAAATATAAATAATAACAGCCTGTTACAAGAGCGAAATCTATTAACTTTAAAAAAAGTGTCTGTCCTGAGTATTGAACCCGGGGCCTTCGCTTGAAAGGCGAGAGTGTTAGCCACTACACTACAATAAACTTGTAGTTCCTACTTGAAATTAACAATCACTATCAAAGGAACTAGAAAGGAACCAGTAAGAAATAGGAATATCTACACTTCTCTTTCGTTTTACACTGTGTATTGTATGCAAGTGTTTACCTGACACCCAAGAATAGTCCATATAATATTGTATTTAAGCCATCAATATTGACTTAACTGGTTACTTAAATCGTAAATATGTTTTTCCTCCAATACAACGCCCACTAACAACCAATCGAATTAATCTGCATAATAATAAAAATCCCACTAGATACCTCTCCACCCTGCTAGATGCCTCTCTGAGGTAAATAGCTACCAATCGAAATAGTTTATTTCATTTTCCCTCTGCATAATAAGAGAATACGAGTATTATTTACAACATTTCATTGGTCGAAAAACTAGGTCAAAAGTGAGCTTAGACAGCTAACAAGAAAAAAAGAATTGACGTAGTTTAACTAGTGGATAACTGACGATAGCAACGCACTAATTATCATTGTAATGTAAACCATGTTGAAGGGATTATGAATACAAACAATTGTTGATAATGTAAAGGTGCATTTTCTACTCCTTTTGTTCTCTTCAGGTATTCCAAGCGGACTGCAGCCAGTGTATCGGTGACAATTCAACATTGGCATCAAATTGCAATAACCCTCTCACCTCTGCTATCGCAAATCCCTGCACAAAGGAAAACATTCTTGCAAGTAAACCTTTATCGTGTTTATTAAGAAGGGTATTGCTTCGATAAAGAAATAAAAATAAATAACGGAATTCAATTTAACGTTGAAAAATTTACTATCGACAACATTATCTTATACACGTATTTAACTGATATGAAAACAGAAAATTTAGCAAATTATTGTCTTCTCAAAACATGCTTGAAAGGAGTCTGTTTAATTTCACTAGTCTGGTCGTTTCATTATATGAGACACATATTCTATTCGACGAAGGAAGTATCATTGTTTTCTTACATGTTGATGTTGATTAATTGAAATTTTGTCGAAACAATCTTTCGGCTAAAATATTCCAGTAGTCGACTAATAATGTATGAATATATACTCGTACAAGCCAGATAATCATTTTCGAAACTGTACATTTGAAGGATATAATATTCATTATTTGAATAAAATATAACTGTTTGATTTTCATAGATTTTTGGTTACAGCTTTAATTTTATTCAAAATACCACAAATAATATATTTAATATAGTCTGAAAGTGGATTGACATTAATGGTACTTGAATTTGTGGCAAGAAACTGTCCCCTGCGTGTTTACATATTTCTTGGATATTCAGTCCCTCATACATTTTCGGATCTGCAAAGTTGTTTTCTCGTTGGTCATTCCACGGGTTAATCTGACAGTTCCTTCCGTAGAATAACGTAGCGATACCAAGGGTCGGGTTTAATGAGACCGATTTTTGATCACCATTGCAAGGACTAGATACATTTCCTTCCGATTACGGCTAATCTGATTCTTCGGTCCTTTTTAAATGAAATACATATGAGTGAGAATAAATAGTCGAATCTGAGGTGATCTGATCCGTTCTGTTCTCACCTTATCTCATAACATACTATCTCATCTCTTTAACCTTTACTTTAAGGAAACATGTATTTTCTGTATCCTGGCGATTCAAAGAAGTATATCCACTGTGACGTTTGGGGACACCCTTGGGAACGCCAGTGTCCAGCCGGAATGGAGTGGGGTCAGGATCTCCAGACCTGTTTTACACCCGCCACAATTAACCCTTGCCTGCACCACCAACCTGGCCAGCCCTACCTGTACCCACATAGCTGCGACCCTCACAGGTACATACACTGCGACACCAATCATCAGTCGTTTGAACAGTCGTGTCAACTGGACTTTGTATTCTATGCCAGTGCGCAAGTGTGTGTGCCGCCAGGATCATACCCCAGAAAACCTTGTCAACACCTGTTATGGCGCAACCACACAATACCCACAGTTAGGGCACCCAAGCACGGTTTAATACGGAACGACCATGAATCCTGTACAGAGCCACGCATTCAATACCCAGCCTTATGCAGAACCCTGCACTTTGGCAAATATTCAGGCGAATGAGCTGTATTTTGCCTACAAGTACAACAACCACAACTACATACAGTGCGACTTATATGGGCACGCCTACCTGCGGGACTGTTCTCTGAACTAATACGGTCCAAAAACAAAATAACGTCAAAAATTGTAAGCATACAATAAAAAATCGAACCCGGCGGCCGACCGCTGGTCACAAAACGCCGAATACTGTAACGATTGAGCTAGCCGGGACAACCCCAAAAAAGGTTGTGAGAATAATCCTAATAAAGTTTTTTTTCATCATGTACAGCTGTAACAACGAAAACCTATTAAATAGCGATTACCGTACTGATTAGATGTGTGAAGTTAGCGGCCTGGCGGCCTAGCGGCCTGGCGGCGTGAAGTTAGCGGCCTGGCGGCCTAGCGGCCTGGCGGCGTGAAGTAAGGGGCCTCGCGGCCTAGCGGCCTGGCGGCGTGAAGTTAGCGGCCTAGCGGCGTGAAGATGGCTGAATTTATCGCAATTAACGTTGATCTTAAAAACTGATTGAAATCTGTTTTTACAGATATAATATAAATTGCAGGGGTGTATAAGAAAGTTATCGACATGATTTAGCTTTTATTTTTTAAATCAAAGTTCTAGCTTATCTGCAGAGACGACTCGGAATCTATTTGTACATTCACTTCCATGTACTCTTTGTAAATTACATTTCAGTTGATGATAAAGAACTAAGTTTGATTGTTTAACTTTTCGAAGCCTGGCGGCCTAGCGGCCTAGCGGCCTAAACTTAATATTTATCATAATTTATGTTTATCTTTAAAACGGCTTGAAATCGATTTTTACAGCATGCAATGTACATTTCAGGGATGATTAAGTAAAATATCAACAAAAACTAGCTTTGATTTTTTTTTAAGTTTTCGAAGCCTGGCGGCCTAGCGGCCTAGCGGCCTAAACTTAATATTTATCATAATTTATGTTTATCTTTAAAACGGCTTGAAATCGATTTTTACAGCATGCAATGTACATTTCAGGGATGATTAAGTAAAATATCAACAAAAACTAGCTTTGATTTTTTTTTAAGTTTTCGAAGCCTGGCGGCCTAGCGGCCTAGCGGCCTGGCGGCCTAAACTTAATATTTATCATAATTTATGTTTATGTTTGAAACGGCTTGAAATCGATTTTTACAGCATGCAATGTACATTTCAGGGATGATTAAGTAAAATATCAACAAAAACTAGCTTTGAATTTTTTTTAAGTTTTCGAAGCCTGGCGGCCTAGCGGCCTAAACTTAATATTTATCATAATTCATGTTTATCTGTAAAACGGCTTGAAATCGATATTTACAGCATGCAATGTGCATTTCAGGGATGATTAAGTAAAATATCAACAAAAACTAGCTTTGAATTTTTTTTAAGTTTTCGAAGCCTGGCGGCCTAGCGGCCTAAACTTAATATTTATCATAATTTATGTTTATCTTAAAAACGACTTTAATTCGATTTTTACAGCATGCCATTTACATTTCAGGGATGATTTAGTAAAATATCAACAAGACTAGCTTTGATTTGTTTTTAATTCTTTGTAGCCTGGTGGCCTAGCGGCCTAAACTTAATATTTATCACAACTGCATTCTAACTTATGCTTATATTAAAAACGGCTTGAAATCTATTTGTATGTAGCATATTATGTATATTACAGGGGTGTATACGAAAAATATCAACACGAACTAGCTTTTATTTTTTAACAACTAAGTAAATTGTCAAAATTTTTAGAAATTAAAGAGTCTTGACATTATATGAGCGTGTCGATCAAAAATACAGTGAATGTTTCAAACTTTATTTACTGTATAAAAAAGTCGCGCATGTTTTCCGCAGTCACGCAAATTTTGTGGACACATACGCAGCAGATCATTTCTTAACGAGGAAATGAATGTTTGTAGGGATTTTACCGTTCCACTCGCAATAACTAGATCTTAATATTGTTCTGCAGGCCTGAGGAAATTCAACTAAAGAGATGCAAATAAATAAAAAAAACGTGGGGCTTGAAACCGAGTCTGGTCTCGATTTCTGATTTTTCTTTTATTTCAAATAGGTACAGATCACTATGGTAGGCATACATATTTGCGAGGGTTGAAATTCTGGTTCCAACCATGTATGAATTGTTTGGCCAGATAAGAAGACTGTACAGATCCGAACCTCCGTAATTGCGATTATATGCAGAATATGGATTTGTCTTATTGTTAAACGTTACGTCGTCCTAAATCTCCACCATTTTATGAACAGTTTTTATGTTTTATATACCATTTTAATCGCAAGAACGAGATCTTAAAATTATTCAGCATGCCGGAAGAGATCGCACCAAAGCAATCCAGGTTAAAGCGAAAGAAGGAAGGTTTTAATCCGAAGTTGGTCTCGGTTTCTGATATATTTTTTTCTTTAAAATAGGGACATATCGTAAAGATAAACATACATATTTTCGAAGGTTTAAATTCCGGTTCCAACCATGTATGGATTGTTTGGCTAGTTTAGAAGACTGTCCAGATCCGAGCCTCCGTAATTGCGATTATATGCAGAAAATGGCATTTTTTTCTCTGGGTAAACATTACGTCGTCCTAAATCTCCGCCATTTCATGAACAGGTGTCATGTTTTATATACCATTTTACTCGCAATAAAGAAATCTGAAAATTATTCTACAGGAATGAAGAGACCGCACTAATTCAAACAAGGTTAAAGCGAAAGAAGTAGGGCTCGAATCCGAGGCTGGTCTCGGTTTCTGATATTTATTTCATGGAAAGAGTGACATATCGTAACGGTAAACATACATGTTTGTGAGGGTTTAAATTCTGGTTCCAACCATATATAGATTGTTTGTACAGCTTAGAAGACAGTACAAATCCGTGCCTCCGTAATTGCGATTATGTGCAGAATATGGATTTGTTCTATTGTTAAACGTTACGTCGTCCTAAATCTCCACAGTTTTATGAACAGTTTTTATGTTTTATATACCATTTTAATCGCCAGAACGCGATCTTAAAATTATTCAGCATGCCGGAAGAGATCGCACCAAAGCAATCCAGATTAAAGCGAAAGAAGGAGGGCTTTAATCCGAGGTTTGTCTCGGTTACTGGTATCTTTTGTCTTTAAAATTTGGACATATCGTAAAGGCAAACATACATATTTTCGAAGGTTTAATTTCCGGTTCCAACCATGTATAGATTGTTTGGCCAGCTTTGAAGACTGTACAGATCCGAGCCTCCGTAATTCCGGGCAGAATATGGCATTCTTTGTATAAGTAAACATTACGTCGTCCTAAATCTCCGCCAGTTGATGAACAGTTTTCATGTTTTATATATCATTTTACTCGTAACAAAAGAGATCTGAAAATTATTCTACATACCAGAAGAGACCGCAACAAAGAAATCCAGGTTAAAGCGAAAGACGTAAGGCACCAATCCGAGGCTGGTCTCGGTTTCGGATATTTATTTCATTAAAAGAGGGACATATCTTAAATGTAAACATATATGTTTGCGAGGGTTTAAATTCTGATTCCATGTATAGATTGTTTAACAAACTTAGAAGACTGTACAGATCCGAGCCTCCGTAATTGCGGTTATATGCAGAATATGGATTTGTTCTATCGTCAAACATTACGCAGAATGCACTGCTGGACATTCAAAACATGCATAAAATCGAATTTCAAAGAATCAAGAAGGCCGCCAGGCTTCGAAAACTTAAAAAATTCAAAGCTAGTTTTTGTTGATATTTTACTTAATCATCCCTGAAATGTACATTGCATGCTGTAAAAATCGATTTCAAGCCGTTTTAAGATAAACATAAATTATGATAAATATTAAGTTTAGGCCGCCAGGCCGCCAGGCTTCGAAAACTTAAAAAAAAATCAAAGCTAGTTTTTGTTAATATTTTACTTAATCATCCCTGAAATGTACATTGCATGCTGTAAAAATCGATTTCAAGCCGTTTTAAAGATAAACATAAATTATGATAAATTTTAAGTTTAGGCCGCTAGGCCGCTAGGTCGCCAGGCCGCTCGGCCGCCAGGCTTCGAAAACTTACAAAAAATTCAAAGCTAGTTTTTGTTGATATTTTACTTAATCGTCCCTGAAATGTACATTGCATGCTGTAAAATCGATTTCAAGCCGTTTTCAAGATAAACATAAATTATAATAAATATAAAATTTAAGCCGCTAGGCCGCCAGGCCGCTAGGCCGCCAGGCTTCGAAAACTTACAAAAAAATCAAAGCTAGTTTTTGTTGATATTTTACTTAATCGTCCCTGAAATGTACATTGCATGCTGTAAAATCGATTTCAAGCCGTTTTAAAGATAAACATAAATTATGATAAATATTAAGTTTAGGCCGCTAGGCCGCCAGGCCGCCAGGCCGCTAGGCCGCCAGGTTTCGAAAACTTAAAAAAATTCAAAGCTAGTTTTTGTTGATATTTTAGTTAATCATCCCTGAAATGTACATTGCATGCTGTAAAAATCGATTTCAAGCCGTTTTAAAGATAAACATAAATTATGATAAATATTAAGTTTAGGCCGCTAGGCCGCCAGGCTTCGAAAAGTTAAACAATCAAACTTAGTTCTTTATCATCAACTGAAATGTAATTTACAAAGAGTACATGGAAGTGAATGTACAAATAGATTCCGAGTCGTCTCTGCAGATAAGCTAGAACTTTGATTTAAAAAATAAAAGCTAAATCATGTCGATAACTTTCTTATACACTCCTGCAATTTACATTATATCTGTAAAAATAGATTTCAATCAGTTTTTAAGATCAACGTTAATTGCGATAAATTCAGCCATCTTCACGCCGCTAGGCCGCTAACTTCACGCCGCCAGGCCGCCAGGCCCCTTACTTCACGCCGCCAGGCCGCTAGGCCGCCAGGCCGCTAACTTCACGCCGCCAGGCCGCCAGGCCGTTATAACTTCACGCCGCCAGGCCGCTAGGCCGCCAGGCCGCTAACTTCACGCCGCCAGGCCGCTGGGCCGCCAGGCCGCTAACTTCACACATCTGTACTGATTAATGGTCGCATCTTACGAATGAAAGATAAGTAATGA